>JBBPBQ010000002.1:4827267-4872875 GCA_037974755.1 Cicer yamashitae
ATATATATATATATATATATATATATATATATATATATATATAATATCAGTTTTTGACCAGAAAATCTAAGTTAATAAAATTTTATATTTTCTTGACTCGACGATATACAATATTAATAATGTAAAACATTTATACTTTTATAATTGAATAAAATATGAATAATAAAGGTGGTTGAATCTCGCGCAATATAATAGACTTATTAAATTCTTATGATATAGCGAACTTAAATTCGGATATCCAATATAAAATGTACCCATAAATGAAATGCTTCTCAACTATATTTTAGATATTATATAAATAAACAATATAATTGAAATAATTCAAACTCTATAAATTTAGTCTCGGTCAATGAATTACACTTTCTAATTTATATTTTATATTTCTTTATTAATTCAGGTGTGTATACATCTCCTACAAATGAATCTATACATATTTTTGTTCTGTTATCTTAAATCAATATAAAAGTATAATGCTTTTGGAAGAAAAATATAAACTATAATAATAAAATAAATTTACCAAAAATAAATAATTTTGTGTTATGTCTAATTCAGTCAACGCCCACAATAAACTAGTATATTTCACTTAAAAAAATATTGAAAATATATTTGTAATAAGTGACGTGTAAGGCCAGCGAAGGATCACGACACTACCATGCCATGCCACTCACACGCCGCTACTGCCGCCAGCGCATAATAAGAGCGCCACGTCACCACACAATCCATCCACTCCGAGTCAGCTCCAAATACCGTTATCATTCAACTCACTGAGTCTCGTCCCTTCCACCTCGTTCTGATTCTAACTCAATCACTGAATCGTTTACCGCGACACAATCTGACGAAGGAGAAACGCTTGGTTTTCTCTCTCTGCTAAGAATTCTCGTTAACGACATCACCCGACTCATCGGCGACCGAAACGACGACGGCGAATCACAACCCGATTCGAATTCGCTCCTTCCCGGAATCTCAATAACCACGTCCGTAAACGAAGACTGCTTCTCAATAGAACACGAGGAAGAAGAAAAACCCGGTTCAGACCGATTCACCTCTTCACCATAACTCGAACCCGGAAGCGGTTCCGGTTCCAACACTGAAACTGTCACTTCGGATCGGGTCACTTGAGCCGGTGTCGGTTCCACAGGTGCTCTACAAAGCGGACAAGTAGAGTGAGACTGAAACCACATATCAATACAATCAATGTGAAAACTATGGTTACATTTGGGTAAAACCCGACCCATTTCACCTTCCTCAAACTCCGACAAACAAACCGCACATTCCACCGCCTGTGTCTTGGGTGAAAAGTTGAAGACCGGGAGAGAGGAGATGACGGCAGCATCGAGGCCGCGAGAGACGGCGGAAATCAGTTGGGAAGGGGCGTTGGGGTCTACATAAAAGACGAACGGTTGACGTCGAAAGTGACGGGACCGGCGGAGTTGTTGCCGGCTACGAGCACGTAGAAGGTACCATCGAATTAGGATATGGAGAAAGATCATTATGATGATAACGATGAAGAGAATAATAATGGCGGTTAGCATTATCTTACCGCTTCGTGCGTAGTAATTAGTTCCGATTTCGTTTTCCATGTTCGAATTAATAATTTGATCGTGTCTCTCTTTCTAAGGTTTAGAGAAAGAAATTTAGATAGAATAATTGTATAATTAATAAAATAATGTTGGATTTGTGAATTGTTGGTAGTGAGTACTAAGGTTGAGTTTATTTATTTTTGTAGTTGCAGTTGCTGTTACTGTCCTTCTTCAATTCCTTAATCTCTTGTTTTGGGAACAGGTATTAATCTTACTGTTTACGCGGTTTAAATGAAATGTCGTTTATGCCCTTTGTTCTCAAGTGGAATTTGAATTTACTACATTAAGTTTTGTTTGGTGTAGTTATTATCGTGTTTGAAATGTTTGTGGAAATTGTGTTGTGGTTTCTTGTGCGGAGTCCACCTACAGTTTTCCAATATAAATTGGCGGTGAGTGGAATGAAATCGTGGTTGTACTGATCACGACATGGTCAATAGTTGCTTGCATCCTTAATTCGATCAGTTATGAGTGATTATAACCCAGTTAATACGTTTTATTGACTCTATTAATGCTTCTGCTGGAATTCCACGCTAACTCAACTTCTTTGACTTAACATTGTTTTTTGGTCTTCTAACTCTACGCTTATGATAAACATTCGAGCAAATTTCACCTGATAAAACCAATGAATTAATAATTCAATCGCATCTATATTTAAAAGTCTGAATTAATTCATGATATATAATTTTATATTTAAAAATACATGTTATACTAAATCTATTTATTTATTCTATAAGTCTTGAAAACCAAAATATAATAAATCATCTTCTAAAAGTTTAATTTAATATTGATAGAATATACTGATAACAAACAAACAAGTGTATTAAATAAATATATATATATATATATATATATAAATTTTTCAAATAATAAGATATATATATATATATATATATATATGAAATTATATTCAAGAATAATAAATTAGGAAAAAATGAAGGAGAAAATGTGTAGAAAAGTCAACAGTGTAAAGAAACATGTATTCCAAATTATTCATAATTTGTTTAATGTTTTTAAAATGTATCTTTTATCATCCACGTGGCTATAAACTGTCTTACTTTTCGTTTTGGTGTTGTATTTAAGAATATTTTGATTAATGAGTTTTGATTTATTTTATTGTACTAATATTCTTTGAATTGGTAAACTCTATATCCTAATTATAATTTAGAGTTAACTAATCATATTTTCACTATAAATCTCTAACTTTATAGTTGAACATGATTTAATGTAAAATTACTTTGTTTATAATAAAATATAAATAAAAATAATAGTTAAAAAATTAATGTATTTAAACCAAATTTTTAATTAAATATATCAATCTTTTAACTGTTACTTATCTTTATATTTTATTCTAGAAGAAGATACAACTATTTGTGGTGAAGGTAAAAAGTGATAGAGGGTGAAATTCAGGGGGAGAAAAAACCAAGTGATGGTTTGGTGATGGGAATGGAAGATCGGAGAAAAGCGCATGTGATTTAGGCTCTCCTTGGTAATGCGGGAAAATGAGTTTATAAATTATAAATTTTATTCGGCAATTGTCATTTATAAGTTTATAGTTTATAGTATTTTTGATAAAATAATTTAAGTAATTTATGAATCTATACCTTATATTTTTTTTTATTTTACCTTTATTATTGAATTTAAGTGCATCATAGAAATAATGAGTTATAATATCCGAATTTAGCAGGTATAATAAAATAAAATAAACTCAAGCATCGATAAAATCCAAGAGATCAAGTATTATGTGAATTCTTTCTGGAAAAAAAAAAAAGTATTATGTGTATGTATTCAAGAAACTAAAATGGATATTGTGAAACGGTATGCGTGTGAGATTATTAAAGCTCATTAAACATGGGCCAAGTCCAATTAAAGCTCTTTATTCATTTTTTTTTTTAAATTATACCATGTATCTTTATATTAGACTCTTATTCTCGTAAATGTGATAAATTGATATATTTGTCTTTATATAAATATTAAAAGTTATTATTTTTCACCGTAATATAATTTCAGTTTTTTGGTACACAAATCAGTGCTAATTTTTTCTATTTTATTATAAAACTTTTTCATGTTTCTCGGTATAGACCTCTTTACCTTTTTTTCAGAATTATTGAAAACTTTTTTTAAGTTTTTCGATACCAAAAAATTTATTTGAAAGTTTTTGGAATTATTGAAATTTTTTTTTCAATATTTCTAAATACACCTCGTTACATGAAAATTTAAAAAAAGGTTTTCCGTAACTACACTTTTCTGATAGACACTTTTTCAACCGTACGTACTAAAAATCTTATAAAAAAAATTCCAGTAGTTTCTGAAAAATTTTACGTGACAAAAAACATAATTGGTTCAAAAACTTTGAATGGTAAAATAAAAAAGTGAATATGAGTTTATAAAATTGTAAAAAAATTTAAAAATAAAATTGACATTTACAAAATATTATTACATGGTAAAATTTCTTCTTCTTCTTTTTTTTATGACTTGGTGCGGACTCTACTTGAAAAGTGGTCCACAAAACACTATACACACTACCAAGAATAGCTGGTTGGGCCGTAGGGCTACTTTTTTATCCAATAATGAACCCATATCTCTAAAACCGATAATTATACAACCAATCCTCGATGATGTAGAGTCATACTACCTCTGTCCATACTCATTTATATGAGACATACTCCATGTATATAAGACCTAGTTGACTAAATCAGTAAAATTAAAAAAAAAAATATTGTAGTATTAAATTTATTAGTAATTTAAATTATTTTATTAATTTATTATTAAAGAGAGAGTTAGCTTATGATTTTATTGTTGTATTTATTATAATTTTTTTAAAAAAAGGTAATATAGTTGAGAGTAAATTTATAAAGAAATGATTAATACAATTGAAAAAATGAAAAAAGTTTTATAAAAAGAGACAATAAAAAATTACAAAAGGATTATATATTTAAAGACAAAGCTAATAGTTAATAGACAAGTTCCTCTCCAAAATAGATGGAGCAATAACTATGATTCGATCTATAAACATATAATTAACGAAAATGTTTGGCGGACAACGAAACACTCATTTAACATTATAAGAGAAAGATAATGAAATGATAGATGTGACAAAGTAATGTGATAGACAAAATCAGATTTAGAGGGGCACCCATGGATTGGGGCTCCTTCCTTGAATGTACAAATTAAGTATTTCATCTTTAATGTGCACACATATATATTATATATTAATCATCTATTAAATGCTATACAATTAATTTATTTTACAAAAATAATTGTTAAAACTTCATTTTATGTAAAGTTTATTCTTACTTGTAGCTTATAATAATTTATAATAATTGTCGTATTTGACCATTTCATATAAATTAAAAAAAATAATATAAAAAAAATGATGATACTCCATTATCTTTTTGTATTTCCATTATCATAAATGAATAATAAAAAATAATAATCTGAAAATGATACATATTGCATTAATTAGATCATACAATAAAAAAAATAATTAAAATTATATCAAAACTGATAATACTTATTATAAAACAAAACAAAGAGAGTATTAATTTTTTCAACCTCATTCAATAGACTTTTGGATTCGTCTTTAGTAATAAAAAAAAACATATAGAAAAAAAATAGTGTTTGATGACTCTATAAAAATTAGATATTGAAAAATATAAGATATACTCACTCACTACGGATTTTCATTAGGTGATAGGGCGATTTGATCTTTCACAACTCACACTTGACAAGGGTGGTGTGGGGTATATGTTCGACAAATTGCAAGCTGGATATGAATGACCAAATGCCACAAATGCAAAAGCAACACTCAAGGGACATTAAGTAATGATTCTTTTACATATTAAGTTAATCAAGTAAGCAAAAGCAATAAACAAAGGAGTTTACACTTTACGCTCCCTTTATTCTGCGTTATCTTGTGCAAAAAGAATAACTCATCGATAGTTAACATAGCTTTGAGTCAAAATATAAAAAATAAATACCCCAAAGCCACGCGAAAATGCACCGTGGCGTGTGGCATGCATTGCGGTTGTTTTTAGCTGGACACATGTTGGTTCTTTTTAATTAAATTTGATATTTGAATCATATTAGTTTCGTTTGAGTTGAAATCAGCTTTTAATCCACAATTTTTATATTAAATTCGTATCAAATTATCTCAATTATGAGTAAATTCCGTTGAGTTTGTAGGTAATAAATAACTTTTTATTTTTAAAAAATATAATTAAATTTAAATATTTAATCATCTCAAAAATAATAAAACTAAATCACTATTATATCATTAAATACTTAAAATATATCTACAGACATAACAAATTAGTTAAATTAGCAATAAATTTTCAAATATAATCAAATAACTAAATTTTAATTATACATAAATAGTCAAAATACCGATTAGATTGGTTAAGTTAAAATGCATGTTGAATTTGTTAAATTAAGATGTGGATTAAATTGGTTTAAATGATTGTATTTACATGTTGATCCGTATCAATAAACACTCATTGTGTACCAATCTATTTTGAGATAGGTTAAAAAATAAAACAATTAGAGGTTATTTATATATAATTTAATTGACAAAAAATAATTTAATTGAAATATCATAAATCAATAACTTACTAAATTTATAATTAATTAAACCCGTAAAAAACTAAATACATGTTAAATGATTTAATTGATCAAATAATAAATTAAATTAACTTAGACTGATAAATTAGACTTACACAATTGAAAAATTAAGCAATTTCATTGCTTCATTTAATATATAAAAGTATAGATTAACTTTTATGTTTAAGGGTATTTTGGTGTGTTTTTTTAAAATAATAACTTCTCTCTTCGCACTTTCTATTCAAGGAAACAAAAAAAAAATTATTTATCTTTTATTTCTCATATATTTCTTTTATTCTAAACAATATATTAAATTTATTCTGTTTTTCTCTTCTCGCACTCTTTTTCACACTTTTTTTTCTCTTCCTTAACTTTTTCCTACAACCAAACATAATCTTAAGATAGAGTACAAAACTATTTTGATCATTAAAAATAGATGCTATGATTAATTTAGCTTGTCTTCTGCAAGAAAAGAAAAATCCAACTTCTATTTGAAGGACGACTAACTAATTAGGTGTTGCATTTTTTTCTCAAGCACTACCCTTGATATTATATATAAAAAATATTCATATTTAGTAATCTTAAATATATGTATATTCAACTATTTCTACTCAATTCAGTGATATTATTTATAAAATATCTCTTAATTAATATTAGTTATATTTTTAATAACTCTTTTATTTTTTATGAAAAAACACTTTTTAGAAATACAGTAATATCTTTTTATATTCACACGCTTTGTATCAATCATCACCGTTAAACCCTTTTAAGAGTAAAAGAGAGATTCCCCGTAAAATTATGCACAACTCATGCTAAATAAATAGTTGAGGGGTATAAAAGTGAATGTGACAATTTCTTTACCCTAAGGTTGCTTATTAAATAACAATGATATATTTACAATCTCTATACATTTTTTTAACCTCTCAATATTTTGTTATCTATTTTTTATCATATCATTAATATTTATATATCAACTTTTTTCCCCTTAATATATGTTGAGTGTCCACCAATCCATTTTAGAATAAATAAATATCTTCAACTTCAATACATCACTTTTTCATATTTAATTAAATTATAGATTAATTTTACACGTGTACTCAGCTTTTTTCCCTCTAAATAAAAATCTCCAAAAATCAATTATATTTTGATAACGCTAACCTCATAGAACAGGTAAATTCCCCATGTTATGGGAACACTATTTTCAAAGTTACGCACACTATTCTTAACCAACAAAGCGACGCGCAGTCTCATAAACATTTTCAACCACTCAACAATACAATCATCACATAGACACATGGAATTCGAAGAGTTACAACACAAAACAGTAATAGTCAATGGCATAAACATACACATAGCTGAAAAAGGCACTTCCCAAAGTCCACTGATCCTCTTCATCCATGGCTTCCCCGACTTATGGTACTCCTGGCGTCACCAGATCACAGCTCTAGCTTCCCTCGGTTACCGCTGTATAGCACCTGACCTCCGCGGATTCGGCGACACCGATGTACCGGCATCGCCGACATCCTACACGAGTCTCCATGTCGTCGGTGACCTCATCGGAGTTATTGACGCCGTTGCCGGTGATGAAGAGAAGGTGTTTGTAGTTGGTCATGATTGGGGTGCTATGATTGGTTGGTCTCTTTGTCTTTATCGTCCTGAAAGAATTAAGGCTGTTGTTAATTTGAGTGTTGCTTTTACTCCAAGAAATCCTAAAAGAAAACCGCTTGAGACTCTTAGAGCTGTGTATGGTAATGATTACTATATTTCCAGATTTCAGGTTTGTTCTAATTTTTTGTGTGTTGTTTAGATTTACTTGTTCTGTTTTTTATTTTTTGGTTTGCTTCTAACCGTTTAATTCAGTTAGTTCTGTAATTCTGTTTATGGTCCACTAGTAGTATATTAATAGCTTCTATTCTCTGTTTATGCTTTTTTTTAATATTATTATTATAAGGATAATGCTTAATAATTCTAAGTAGAAATTTTATCTTAGAAATTTGTGTTTTCAACACTTTAAAAATTACTACGAAAGTAAATTTGAGCATATTTTTCTATAGATAATGTTAAAATTTAAAGATTCAAAAATTGTTTTTGTTGTTGCATAAAAGAAAAATGTATTTGTTATACCAACATGGTATAGTGTAACACATGATATTTGAGTCTTTTTATCCTTTGGTCGAGTTTCGTTCTTAGTTTATATGTGTGGAAAACATATGTTGAGAGGAGAGCTCAAATGCCTTAAATAAAAATACCTAAATTTATAAAAAAAAATCATCATATTATATTAATTATTATGCACACATAATTTCTAATGATTTTCACATTTGTATATTCGTAATCTTATAACCGACATTTATTTATATTTTTCAAAATTTTGATTTAATAATTTTGAGAAAATATGAAAATTTGTGAAGTTTATATATTCAATAAGAACTATTACTTTGACACTTAAATATGTAAGGTTCGAACTCTATTTTTTTTTTAATAGACAGACGTTAGAGGTTAATTTGTTAAGATGAGTTGTAATTAAATTGCTAGTAGCATGACTCAAATCATGTAATTCTTAATACTCTTTCAACTTCTAACTCATACCACCAAGCTACCACTTTGAAGAAAGTAAGATGTGATGAGTTTCTTGAGTAACTTAGATCCCCTCCCATATATAATGCATAGTTGATTTTCTTGGATTTGTGTAGTAGTTCTTTTGTACTCAAAGCTATATTGTTCTAAGTGGTTGTTTCTCTCTAACTGTATTATTATAGGAACCTGGTGATATAGAAGCTGAGTTTGCTGAGATAGGCACTGCAAGAGTCCTGAAGGAATTTCTCACATATAGAAACCCTGGTCCACTTTATCTACCTAAGGGTAAAGGTTTTGGACATCCAATTGATTCTCCTATTGTGTTGCCCTCATGGCTCTCTGAAGAAGAATGTAATTACTATGCCTCCAAATATGACAAGACTGGCTTCACAGGGGGATTGAATTACTACAGAAATTTGGATCTGTATGTTTTTCTTCAACTCCTCCTACATGCTATAATAGATGTACATATTACATTGCTTACTTGAATTTAGTATCATTTTTTCATTGAAAAAAGAAAAGGATAAATTTTGGATTTGACTGTTTTATCATTCAACACATTTTTTACAGTAAGGTCTATTCAAACAAATGTATATTGAGGAACATGCATGTTGTTGTGCAAGTAAAGATTTTGTAGTTTATATTATCCTTTTGCTCTCTTTATGCAATATTGACACTTCAAATTGAATGTGTCTCCGGTGTTCCATGCATAACGACACCAACACATGTAATTAGTTACATTGGATCACTTTTATTTTTTTAAATGATTCTTAGTGTTTGTGTAATAATGTCAGTGTTATTTTCGATATTTATGTCTGTGTTAGCGTTTTATAATTTTTCTAAACTAAACTTAGCTAATTTACCTTACTGTTTTTCTTTGCATTTGTAGAAACTGGGAGCTCACTGCTCCATGGAGTGGTGCTAAAATAAAAGTTCCAGTGAAGTTTATTGTGGGTGATCAAGACCTTACCTATAATGCACCTGGAGCTAAAGATTACATTCTCAAAGGTGGGATGAAGAGAGATGTGCCACTTCTTGAGGATGTGGTTGTAATCGAAGGGGCAGGGCATTTCATCCATCAAGAAAGGCCTGATGAGATCAACAAACACATCTACGATTTCTTTAAAAATTTCTAATTTGCTTTTTTGGTGCATTTGGAATGTGTCTCTTTGTTCCTGCTCTGACTTCATCTTAGTTCTTGCTGAGTGTTTATTCTCATAATGTGAATGTTCATGAACTCTTCATGCTCGTGTTTGATTAAGAGTGATATGAATAATGTCAATGTACATGTTTATGAACTCTTCGTGCTCGTGTGTTTTTAAGATTTAAGAGTGAAATCAATAATGTCATTTTTAAGAGACGGGAAAGCCACTAATGATGAATGATGAATGTTTCTCAAACATATTTTAGTTCACGTACTTTTAAAATAGTATTAAAATGATGTCAAAGATACTCTTTATGTAAATAAAAATAATTTTGTAATATTAATTTAAATTTTGAACAATAAAATATTGTATTTAAAACAATGCGATTATGAGGGTATTGTAAAAAAAACTTGTTGAGTAAATTTGAAAAAGAAAAAGAAACTAATAAAATTTGTGTAAGAATCAAAACAAATATACGATATTTAATAAGAAAAAAAATTATTCAATTTTAAAATAATTTATTTTTTATATTTTTACATTAAAATTTAAAAGAAAGTTTAATATAAAATAATATAAATTGATTTCAATTGATTTGAAGATAATATAAAATAATATAAATTGATTTCAATTAATATAAAATGAAGATTTGAAGATAAAATTGATTTCAATTCAAAGGTGGTTATAGCATACATGAGATAAATTATGATAAATCTTATTAAACCTTCTGATCACTGTTGTTGATTTGATCATTCCATCATCAGAAATCAGGTGGTGTCTTATTGAGCTCATAATTATATTTCACAGTAACAAAATAGTTATCGTGATGCTTAAAATTGCTTAAATTGGCACTTCCACTGAGATCCAGATTCTAGTTCTAGGAATAGAAAACAAACTGATAAATATTGTAGACTCAGACTCCAAATAAGGAGTTTTATGGTGAACTCCTCTCTTTTGTTCCTGCTTGGCAAGATACCCATATATGATTAATTTCCAGAACCTTTTCTTTTTTCAACATTGAATTCCACATCCACAAGGCCTGTAATTCCTGCAGTAATTTTCTGACCTTCTTTCACAGGGCCAACACCTGGGGGAGTGCCTGAACATCATCATAATCATTGTTAACTGGGTATCGTGCAATGCATGCATATATTAACTCTATGAAGAAAACAGTTTACGTGCAAAGCAGGTCCACAAGGAAGCCTCGAAGCTAGGCTAACTTAAGTATAAAACCAAACTTATTTTCTTAATTCAACTTACCTAAGTCGCAAGCTATTTCAGCTTAATAAATCAATAACAAGCCTCATATTAATTGAATATTTTAGGATCCACTGGTAAAGCTTGAAGATGTAACTTAATAGTAATAGTAAAATCATTATACATACAATCAGTTAAATAATACATAAATCAAATTAAAACTTAAATTAAATGTTAATACATATTAAATTAGAGCATGAAAACTATTATTAGATAAAGTGATAATGATATGAGCTGCCAAGTAGGCACAGGAGCTAACTTGCGTCATTTCCAGCCCCATCCCCAAGCATGAGCACCCCCAATAGAGTTGGAAATCTCTTCATTGTTATTGAATTGAAATAAAAATCACGAACAGATCTCAACTTTATTGGGGAGAAGCAAGAGCACAAGCCATAAGTCTTCGCAAAGGCTCATAATATAACCTACCGATAAATGTCTACCAACCAAGGCCGAGAACCCCAAGATCTTTTTTATCAAGGTGCTTGATCCGATCAACTAAATCAACACTTGATGGCCCAAATGATAGTTTAAATAGCACACAATATGCGATTATTGAAGACATTTTTTCATCATCTAAAATATATAACAAAAATACAAATAAGCAAATAAAGTATCAACATAATACCAGTTAGAATGACATCTCCTTCAAACAATGTCATGAACGAGCTTATGTGGCTAATCAAAAATGGAATTTTGAATATCATGTCCTTAGTTGAGCCCTTCTGCCGAATTTCTTCATCTACCTACAACAAAGCACACCCATCTCTCTTCAATTAGTTTAGGTGTCTAATGCATTTCTGAAGCAATGCATAATCAATAGAAACACAACAAAGTATTCAAGGGAAAAGTACAAAAAAACCTCAAACCTTTATCCATAATTCTAGATCATCAGGGTTTGGCACTGCAGTCTTGGGCAACTGCATATAATTTAAAAAAAAAAATAAGTACACTTGAAGAATATAGCTTATAAAATAAGTAGACGAGCAAAGTAATTGTGTTCTCATATCAATAATATCTATGGGGGACCATGACTAATTGATTGCGGAAATTTCAATTTTAATTAGAAGAAGAAGGGGTATAATTAAATTAAAGAACTACAATATAATGTATGTATGCATAGGAAGTTAGTAAAAACATTTCTTTTTTTGCAAAAGACATGTGACAAATTTAGGATCCAAGACAGAGTAAAATCATTTCTCTAATATTTCATTTACAAAATAGTTTAAGCATATAATAAACATCATAGTATACACATTCTTACAATAGGACTAATTGGTGTGAAAGTGTCTTGGCCTTTTGCCAGACTCCATGGAAGACCTGCAGACTAAAATGGAAAAATAAACCATCTCAAGTATTAGATCGTGAAAATATCAGGTCTAAATCACCTTAAAAATTACTGAGCAGAAAAGTATAACACATTCCCAAAACAAAAGAAAATTAATACACAAATCATTTCATATTATTTACATCCCAGTAGTTCAAGTCCAATTGTTAAACAGTTTTTTTTTCCTTGGGCAGACATCAGATATACTCAAGTTGAGAAATCAAACTTGTAAGTGTAAGGTAAGGTTGCTTACAAAAAATCAACAATTAGTCTGACCCTTTTCTAAATCCTCTTGCAAATCAGTGTTATCAATTACGGTTTATCCAAATTCAAATGAGTGCTTTGGCGGCTATTTGATAACTTTTTGTACTACAAGTGTATTGTAGAACAATAGTGATTTGCTTAAATTCTGCAATATTATAGCGCCGCTATTTAACAACAGTGGTGTTGCAAATGCAAGGTAAGGTTGCTTTACAATAAATTAACCATTGATCCAATCCTTTTTCTAAACCCTGCTATGACTGGAGTTTTATAGCAGCAGCTTGAAAATAATTTAGGAAGTACCTTAGCAGCAGATTGAAGATCCCTGGCAGTCATATCCAGTGCCAGTGCATAACCTAATATATTCAATCAACAGAGGGAAAAAAACCGGATCAAGTAAAGCAAGAGAACTAATAAACTTGAAATTCCACAAAAATGAATGAATTATAAATATTATAATTACCGGCAACGTAATCCATGGCAGAGGATTCAGGGACATCACGAGCTTTCTTTCCGATGACGACGGCGAGTTCGACTTCGTGATGGAGAGAACTCTCATTGTGTGGGATTTCGATTGTTCCGCCATTTTTCAAGTAAGACGACGTTGGTTTGAGAAATAATACCGGTGACTGAAAAATACTAGTAACAATTACACTGCGCATATCAGATCGGAAATTTGAAGAGTGAACGAATTGTTTTGCAAAGGGAAGATGAAGAGAGTGAGTGTGACCTTGGGTACGGCGTTGCCTAGTTCTTTAGCGTGAGCGGCGTAGTTTCTACCAACGCCGATGATCTTCGTGCCCAATTCAAATAGCTTCTGACAAGACGCCGTCGACATTTCCTTGCGCTCTCCCCCAATTCTTCCACTGTCTCAAACTCTTTTGGAAGAGAAAAATGAAACAAAACAGAGAAAACACGTCTTTCAAAATATTTTCTATTGTTTGGTTACTCGTTAATAATGAGAGAGGATGGAAAATACTAAGTAAGCAAAAAAAGATGTATGTATAATTGTACTCAACATTTTTTTTTATGAAACAGAATTTAGATGAGGTGAGACACAAATAAATGTGAATTAAAATGTTATTATTTCAAAAATATTAGTATATTATTTAATTTTTAATTGTGTAAGAAAATTACTTTTATGATAAAGAGTAGTTTAGTAAATATATTTTTTATAAAATTAAAAAAACTATATGTGCCCAATAAACATGTTTAATAAATGTAAAAGTAGATATTTTGTCTATAATTACATATAGAGGAGATGTAAAGTGGTTTTCTACAAATATTCTTTCAATAGTGTTACATGTGATGAGAAAAATGAATCACGAAATTGTGTGTTATATTTTCACAATTAAAAAAAAAATTACTCTATTTTGATGAAAAACATATGTCAATGGTCAATCATATAGTTTTGCCACCCTTCATGACATCGAAAACAATCTTTTTGTGGGTTGTTTTGTCATTTTAGCGATATATATAATTTTCTTTTCTCTTACTTTCTACTCAATGAAATAATTGAAAATAATGTTTTTACCTTTAACTCCTTTTCCTTTCTTTTCATCTAAACAATTAAAAAAATCATCTTATTTTGGATTCTCTTTCTTTATTTTCACTTTCTTTTCTTTTAGTTTTCTTTCACTTTTTGTATGAAATAGATTCACACTAATAAAATAAGTACAAGTTAAATTGCAAATTCTAGTGTTGTTATAGAATAATCCTTGGAAAATCCAATCTATACTCATTCCCAACAAATACAACATTTAAATACACATCTTTCAATATATTTGTACTGCAAATTTCTACATTTGAATTTTTAACACATCTTTCAATATATTTGTACTGCAAATTTCTACATTTGAATTTTTAACAAGTATCCGTGGAATCATTATTGTTCTGACTTTATCATGACTTTTTCTAAATTCACACACATATGGATGGTTTAAACTCTATTATTATGGTGAATAAGTATTAACCCATCCAAATTACAATTTCAGCTATTGTCCCTTATCATCAAATTTCATCTCAAATGCAACATGAGTAACTCTGGATTTTCAATTAATTTTTTCCACTCGTTGCAAAATCTTGCAACGGTTGCTCCGTCCAACACTCTGTGATCAGCACCAATATTAACCTGGAAGCACAAAACAGAATCAGATAATGCAGCAGTTTATTTCATCTTCTAACCCACTAAAAAATCATAATAAATAATAACATTAAATTAATAAATATCCAACAACTAGCTTAGCTTAGTACTTCTTTTAACCCAAAGAAAAAAAAAAGACTGATGTGCCATGAACTATAATTATTGGAGATTATTGTAGTTTCTTTTAAAATGTGGTTTTTGACATGTTCATACATCTAGTTTACGAATGTAATTAACTAAATATGCAAGACTTACAGTCATGAGTGATGCAGGATAAACATTTCCATCATCGGTTAACTGCGGAACTTTCTGAATTCGACCGATGGCAATAATGGAGACTTCAGGAAGATTCAGAAGCGGGGAACCAAACTTTCCACCAATTGCTCCAATGTTGCTCAAAGTGATTGTCCCACCACATATATCCTCAGAAGTTAACTTGTTATCTGAAGCCAATTGTTGCAACCTTGCTAGCTCTTTGGTTATCTTTATAAACAAAGAAAATTAGATTGATAAGAACACGCTCTATAATATTATGTCTAGGAAAAATGTAAGACATATCATCCTCACATGTGCATTATACAACCTGCACACAGTTTAATTCATGAATTATATCATCTTCAATTGCGCTGTAGCTAAACATTGACAATGGCCACGCACTTCAATCGAAACCTTAAGGGGCTAACAAAGCAGAACTAGTGATGTGCATATATTTGAACAATAATAAGATTGTAAACTAACCTCCAATATGGAAAGAGACTGAACATTTTTTATGTTCGGCACAACTAGACCGTGTTGTGTCGCCATGGCAATTCCGATGTTGTGCGAACCTACATCAAATTAACCTATTGTATCAAATTTGGTAATAGCTCCTTTTTTCTTGAACGCGTATTTTGACTTAAGAAAGAAACCTTACATTCACTCTACAAAAATTCAAAACAATTAAGTTTCAAGGAATGGCAACAAAATTTTATCAATCATTTATCCAATTTTGTATAAGAACCAAACCTTTGAGGATGAGCTCCAATGCATCCTCTTTGAAGCAACTGTTCACAGAAGGGTACTTGATTAGTGCCATTGATAGGGATTTGATTAATATTGGAAGGAATGTGTGCTTGACATCTGGATAAGGATTATTCTTTTGAAAAGCCGTTTTAAGCTCCACTAGGGCATTGCAGTTTATCTCGTCTACATAATGAAAATGTGGGACTTTTGCAGCTAGAGTCATTGATTTTATCATCGCTCTATGGAATCCCCTACAAAAAGGAAAAACAAAACAAAATATAATTAGCATTCTCATTACCAAGTTCTTTATAATTCAAGTCCTACAACTGAGAGTAAAGGAAAACACTTCCATACTATTGCAACACTAAAGTTCATCACATTTTTCTACAAGTCAACATAAATGACTCGCATACATCCATCGCCGATTGCCATTTCATATGAAAAAGTAAAAGTGAAAGGGTTCAAATTCATGTTTCCATTCAATTTTACCTCAGGGGAAGTATCGTGTCCTCAAAAGGCCTATCGTATATATTTTTCGCATCACAGTTGAATTCTTTTCCCCGAAGCTGTTCTTCAAAATCAGCATTCAAAACATCAGATGGAGTTTTAGTGATTCCCTTTTTGACCGCAAAATTGAGCACATCTTCTTTTAAAACCCTTCCATCTTTTCCAGTTCCACGGACTTCATTTATATTTATACCATGCTCCTTTGCTAGACTCCTTACGGCAGGTGTCGATAGGGCTCCTGCTTGTTTCCCCTTTCCAATATCAGAATCTAGAGGTTTTACATTTTCTGATTCGTCAAAAATTACTGTAGTAAATGCAGACTCGTTAACGATTATCTGATCAGAATCAGGTGATTTTGAAATTTCTGAGTCACCAAAATCCATTGAAGGACATGGAGACTCATCAATTAATATCTTTAAAAGTGTTGCTCCAACCTGAAATTTAACCCAAAAGAAACTCAAATACATACATAGAACAACAACCAAGCCTTATCCCACTAAGTAGGGTCGGCTACATAAGTCAAACCATAACTTTCTATCATATAGCATGTCTCTATCCAGCTCTTTAATCTCTAGGTCTAATATATCCGACAAAAATAATTAATTGTTATTAATGAACAAAAAGAATGCAAAAATCCGCTGGATATTTGAGCCTCTACCAAATGCTAATTCTAATATGAAACGAGGTATGTTTTAATCAACTTCTTTCAACTCCTCTCACACCAATGTACCCTAATAAATTATAAATTTGTAACTGTAAGCATCGTCTTACTGAATTATAACAACAGTATGAGATTTCTTATCTCACCTTTACAATGTCACCAGGAGCATGGAGAACATTAGAAACTTTTCCTTTGTAGCGACTTGTAATTTCTATGGTAGCTTTATCGCTTTGAACTTCACAGAGCGGTTGAAAATCATCAACATAATCCCCCTGCCAATATGACATAATAAATCATTCCTAAAACTTTAAACGGAAAAATATATACATCAAATAGAATATAGCAGAACTACTCACAACCGACCAACCCCCCAAAAATAAGGCCTTGCAAACCTTTGAATGATTGATACATCATATTAACATCATACAGATCAGCTCCTCTAAAGCGAGCAATATCAACTATTGATAAACAAATCAATAGTTAATATTATATGCACTTGCATAACCAATCATAGGTGGTCACAGTATCAAACCATTGAGTTACCCATTTTACTAACTACTCACTTTAAAGAAGCCAAATTCTATCTATAGAGTATGTTATACCGACTTGGGCACTTCAGATTCAAGGCATCTCTAGTGTCAGTGCCACTGCATTTGTGGTTTTATTCAATCACTTATATTTTCTCATATTACTACGAGTGTCTAGTATCCGTATCAATGATTCTTTGGTGTGAATAGAAGCATTAAATTTGAAAAGTTGACTACCACACTGACCTCTTGGACATACCATTTGAGAAGTTCACATTCTGCAATACCTTCACCAGTTTGTGCCAAAGGAACTTCAACTATCTTCCCCTCAGAAATCTCCAAAACATGTTGAGCAGAAAGACAATATCCCTTAACATGCTTAAAATTGGACTGCAAAACAGAAATTCATCGTCAAACTCAAAGAACCCCATGAAATTCATCAACCTCGTTAATAAACAACCAATAAAGTTTGATACTTTTAATGTCATTATTTATCTTTTTCCTATAATTTTCTTAATCAGTTATTATCTCATATCATATGTTTCACTCTCTGCAATAAATATTGACAAATCAATAATTAACGTTACATTGAACTTTGAAAATGACATTTAAATAGAAACAAAAAATTTAATTAAAAAGTAAGCTTATTAAGACTCACATCTATGCGAGAAATAGCTTTAGGTAACAGAACAGAGCGCGAAGCAGAGGAATGGTAAGAGGAGGAAGACCCAGAAAAGAAACTCTCAGAAGCAGAGAGATTGAAGAATCTCCGACCGCAGATCAAAGCTCTCCTCTGCAAAATCCTGCGGCTCAGCATCTTTGCAACGATCAAACGAGACAAATAGGGGATTTATTTTTTATTCTTTTATGTTGTGTGTTTATTTGTGTTGTTGTGAGAGTGAAAAGAGGGGAAGTTGGAAATTAGAAGAGACGTTTGGAAGTGAAAGAAGAAACCACAAATAAAATGGGATGTGTCTTTGTGTTGAAGATGAGGATATGGGTTTGGAGGATTGCATGCTGACAACTTGTTGACTGCTACTAATGAAGTGTTTGTTCAAAAATGGTATGGGGTGGACGGATAAGGACTGAATTAAATATATAGCACCTAACTTATACCAATTTGGATTTTTTTATTTATTTTTATATCACCTACAACAAAGTTTTATACTTATTAAATGAGAGAGAATAAAGAGAGAAAATTAAAATACAGATATAAGTTGTAAACAGTGTTACACACATTTTGCAAAAGGGGATCTAGATCCAACTTATCTTTATGATATGTTGTAGAGAATGTTGCATACACTCTTGCACCAATGATTCAGATTCAAATTATCATGTTTTATTCGGATGGAATGTTTATGATGTGTTTGATTTATAAAAAAAATGATAAAGGAAAGAAAGTGAATAAAGATAATTTGTTTAATTATTTGTTATAAGAAAAAATAAAAGGAAAAGAAAGTGAATAAAAAAATTATTTATGGACACCCAAACACCTCGATAGCATCTTGTAAAAGAAACAAATAAAAAAAGTGAAGTGACACATATGATGATGATGTAAAATGAAGAGACGTGTAAAAAAAATGAAATATTAAATAAACTTAGAGAAACAATGAATGTACAAATATCACATATATAAAAAAATAATTAATGGAGAACGGACAACAACATTGGTCGCAAGAGTGAAAGGGAATAGGAGCATAGAGATTATGGGTCTAAGGACAGTATACAATGAAAAGTGTGAGGAAGGATTTTTGTTGGGTCTATTGAAGTGGAACAACCCAAAGAAAATCTCAACAAGGTAAATAAGGGAGTTTCTCCTCCAACCTTACATCCCCCAATTTCCAATTCATTATTTTGATTTCAATCATATTCGAATTAACCAATCTATTTGAGACTACTTGTCTAGATTGAATTTGGTATGTAAATACTAATTTATAACTTCTTACGATTTTTACACTTTCGAATTCGTTTGTGACTATAAATTTAGAAGTTTTTTACACCTTTAAATTAATTTGAATGTGTAAAAAATTATAAAAAAAATTCAAGTTAGTGTTTACATTTTCAGATTGATTAATCTAAATAAATCTTATTAGAATTGATTAGTCTTAAGATGATTAAAACCGTCAAAAAAAAATATTTTTGGAACTTTTGAAAAATGGACGAAGGTGGTAGGAGAAATCTCCTCGAAATAAACGTGAACCAAGCGATGAAAGTAGTTCAAATGTTTTCATGCTACTGCCACCCGGTCAGTCGATGAGAGACAATCCTGAAAATATTTCTTTTAAGCCCAAAATCATTTATAATGGGGAAGGATTGGTACAAGATGAAATATCCAAATAAGTAAATAGCTCAATCTTGGAACAAACAGAGGCATGAAGAGACAAATAATGAAATTGAAGCAAGAAATGGCACGTTTCAAGTTGGTTTAAGGAGCAACCAACATAGAAAAGAAATATAGGAGAGAGCTCGAATTTTGGGTAGGGAAGAAGGTCCGTAAAAATAAATTAAATAGAGCCTCAAGAAAGCTAAAGATTTTTTTTTAAAATAAAAAATAAAAAATAAAAAAAATAAAAAAATAAAAAAAGAAAAAAGAAAAGAGGAGATGGAGACAAAGCTAAAGTGGCAAAAGAGAAAAAAAAAACTCAATTGAGGAGGATGTCACTAAACAGGTCCTATCCTCGTCAGGTAATTCTATAACTGATAATGTAATGATATATGTAGGAGGAGCAGGGTGATTTGGCATGACAACATGATCGAGGTTGCTAAGGGATGTGGAATTTTGGTAAATAAAAATGAATAGTTCACTAGGTGGAGGAGGAGGATCAAGTGGTTCAATAAATACTTGGCTA
The DNA here is from genome assembly GCA_037974755.1 of Cicer yamashitae. Lineage (NCBI taxonomy): Eukaryota > Viridiplantae > Streptophyta > Magnoliopsida > Fabales > Fabaceae > Cicer > Cicer yamashitae. The sequence goes on from JBBPBQ010000002.1 coordinate 4,847,694, forward strand.
AAAAACAGAGAAATATTTTAAGAGGAATTAATCTATTCCAAATGAAGTCACAATAAAATTTGCCAACAAAATATACTTCAAAACTAAATTTTTCAGCAAACAAATAAACTTCTTCTTCACCGCACACCTCCCCCAATTACGATCAAATATCTTAGCCACGAGATATGTTTATCTACCTCCAAACTAAATAACCACATAAACCTATCACACAACCTCCCTCCCTATAACTAAGAGTCACACCAAAAAGAGGTGTATTTACTGTTACCCACAATATGACTTAAGTTATCAGAAAATCACTCGACCCTCTCATCAAAGCACTCCATCACAAATTGAATTTAAATCATTTCTTCCGTTAGAGTACTTATTCAAATTCCTCACCACAACATTTTTTACCACACCATTTTTTTTGCCAATAAAATCAGAGTCTCTGCAAATCAATCATCAACCTCCACATTCATTTTCCTAATAAAGCAAAGTTAAAATATCTTAACCTACAAATACTCAACCTACCTTTATTATGATCACAACATGGCAACTCATATTTTTCCGAATTACCAATATGAAAAATGATACTTGCCGGAGTTTTGAAGAAATTAACAATAAATCGATGTTGCATAAAAAAAATAGGATGTTCACCCATAAATAAATTATGACTCTTGTAACTACAAATCAATATCTCAAAATTCTCAATTATATTTTTATTATATTGTTGGTATATCAAGTGTGAGCTGTGATTTTGTATAATTAGTTAAATAATTTAACACTTTTAATTAAATTATATAAATAATTCATGTATTTTTATTCAGTTTTCTTGTACTTTTAAAGTTTTTTATATTATATTTTGTACCTGTACCAATACCCGGTACTTATACATCATATGTATATACTCATGTGGTTGAAATCCATAACTGGTTCTATCACATTTTCATCAAACATCATATATAATTGATTGATTTTTCCTAAATATTATTACTGTAATTATTGTCATTATTATTACTCTCTCTGTCGACTGAACAAATTAAAGACAAATGTTTTTTATAAATAAATCAATTATTATAGAAAGGACAAAATATTATTTATACATGACATAATAATGGTTTCTTTTAATTTTATTTTGTGTGGTTGATAAGGCTAAGGAAATGGCCTTACATTGGGTTCCTTGTTGTGTGACTCATCGCATGTAGGCCCAAATGCAATAATTCAAAAACAAATTCAATATGAAAAATGATACTTGCTGGAGTTTTGAAGAAATTAACAAAAAATAAATCGGTGTTGCATAAAATATAGGATGTTCACCCATAAATAAATTATGACTCTTTAACTACAAATTAATATCTCAAAATTCTCAATTATATTCTTATTATATTGTTGGTATATCAAGTGTAAGTAAAGAAGTATCACATTGAATGAAAAAATATGTATTAAATACTATATAAGTGAGATGACCTATAAATTCATCACTTTAAAGTTTTGAGTAAAGATATGATGTCTGACCCCACTTGTGTAGTTGCACCTGAGTCAATGTGATAATCTCTCGACCCATCATAACTTAAAAGTAATATCAGAGTCGACGATTTAACATAATTGACTTCTTATATCAAAGGTATTTGTGATCAAGAGTATTTAAATATCATATTTCGTTGAAGGGAGAAATTATTAGCGTTCGACTTGATCTTAACCTAATGAAATAATCTCTCATGACCCAACATATATTAATTTCGAAATATAAACTTCTTTTTACATAAATTATGGATATAGTATTTAATATTAAGGAAGAAAAAGATGGATGCACGTTTGCCTAGTCGTTATCTTCCATCCAAGACCCGTATGCGAGTATCCGTCCCGAAGGATGGATAGGCCATGCCTGGTTGGTTGTAAGGAAAGTGTGTCGGGAAAACGACAAACCTAAAAGTGGTTGTGTAATTATCATCTCCGAACGTTAAAAAATGCAGAGTCATATTAATTATATGCTTCTTTATATCATTCATATAGTCCAAAAAAAAGTTCAAATGCAGTCACTCACTCAGTCACTAGCTCACACACAACCCATGCAGTGTTTCCTTTGGAAGTTACTCTGTCTTTTTCAGTTTTTTTATACATGTTAAAAAATATAATAAATAGAAGAAGAATATTCATTTTCAATATCATAAACTTATAGTAAAATTAATACTTAAAAAATAATATACATAATAATTATTGAAGGTTTTAATTAAAAAAATAATATTAATTTTAAAATAATTATTTTCCCTAAAGTCACACATTTCATAGAGTAAATGTCACTGGCCACTACTCACTCATTATTCTTAATAACCATGAAACAGATCGGTAGATTGATGAGTACAACCAAGCCAAAAATACTGCTACACCAAACCAAACAAACACATAAATTTCACTACACGACAAAACTGGCTCAATTTTCCAACTCTAAAAATTAATTGAAAACTAAAAAAACAGTGTATGCGTGGCAGTTATATAGCAAAAACAGTCAAATCTTTGCCTACACACTAATCGTCCTTTGTTACCCCTCCGTAGCTGTGAGGGACCCACTACTCTCTCTTTTCGTACTATTCCTTCACCTTCTTTTTTTCCTATTTATGTTATTAAACTAGCTTCAATATTTTTCATTCACCACCAACCTAAACTCAGTGAATAATTTAAAAGTGTCAGCACAACAATTAACGTAGAATGAAATATGGTTGGTCTTGGTGTTGTGCTAGAATCCCAGAAAAGTAGCATTAACAACAACAACAAAACTCATCAAATAATTAACAAAACCACCATGATGCTTAACACAATCAACAACAAAACCTCTTCTCTAATGTCATATCCTTCTTCCAGTCATCATTCTCATTTTCAGGCATCAAATTTTCTTGAACAATGCTTTTTATGCAAGAAAAGACTCTTGCTTGGGAAAGATATCTACATGTACAAGTGAGTTCTTGGAACCAAAACATATAAGCATTACATTTTCATTTTTAATTAATTAATTCTATCTCCTAATCTAGATCTTCTAATGCTTTATTTCCCTTCTTCATTTCTTTTTTCCTAACCAAAAAAAATTACCCAAATCTTTTGTTGTTTTTTTTTTTAATGTAAATTGAACTTTGCTTTATTATTATTATTATTATATTATTATTATTATTATTTTATTTTTATTATTATTATTATTATTATTATTATTATTATGTCTAGTTGGGGTGTTTTGTTGAGACATATTTATAGTTATATGAATATTAATAAATTTATTTATTTATTGCAGAGGAGACAGAGCATTTTGTAGTGTGGATTGTAGGTGCAAGCAAATTTTAACGGACGAGGAAGAGGCTATTCAGAAACAGAATTGTTCTTTGGATGGTTTTGCTTGATTAAAAAAAAGTTTTGAACAGTGACACTAGAAATGGGATGGGGGATTTTTTTCTTTTGGCGATTACATTCCAATTTTACCCATGCTTTTATTTTTGTAATGACCTCACGACCCTTTGTCCTTTATTTTGCTTCCTAGTATGAAGCCAAAATGTCATTTCAGCTTTTAATTTTTTTTGGGTCCATCTCTTGTGTAAGATGATGAGGGGCTTTCTCTATGGTGGTTGGTTCTTGCTATGCTTTTTGGGTCATCTCTTATTGGCTAAATCATAGCGAAATACTTGAAGTTTTAAGCTTTTACTTTTTTTTTAAGTTGTAGATGGTTGGAGTTGAGAGTATTTATGGCGTCATTGTTTTGTTTTGTCAATTTTTATTATTTATATTTCTGCCTTGGTTATTAATTTGTATTGGTTTAATTAAAGGTAATTAAAATTTAATCCCGAAAAAATAGTCTGATAGTTTTGGTTAGAGATATTGAAAAAGTTATATGTATGTATGATGTTTATACTTCAATCTTAAGATTAACATTTTCCTCTCCCCCTAATCTTACATTAACTGTTAAATATTTGTCTATAAAATTTAGTAGTAGTCTATGGGCTGTGGTGGGAGATGTTGACAATTATTCGGAGGGTTGTTATTACAATATAAAAAAATGAACATCCTATTCAACACTACATAAAATACATAATTTATAATTAATGATATGATTGAACAAAAGATAAAATAATAATAATAATAATAATAAAAAATCAACACTTTATAATTACCATATGGTGTTGGACATCATTTTTTAATGTCCAAATAACATTTTTCTTCTTTGAAGTTATCGTGTTTGATAATCTCCGTTCTCAATTAATTATTTGTGTTCTCTGGGGTGGAAACACGCATCGCAAGCCTAGGGTTTAGCTTAATATATTTTTAATCTCTATAAAGTTTCAATCGTTTTTGTAAAAAATATAATATGTTAGATCATCAATTTTTGTGAACTTTTTATATTATTATAAACATGTTTACCAAAATTCATTCAATTGACTTAACATCGTGGACTACAGCTATGTGTATAGTAATTTTGTAGGATTAAAAGTTATATTTTTATTTTACAATGACGAAAATTGAAATGTCGAAATTATTGAGAAATTAAAAACATATTTTACCTAGACCGAAAATTAATCTATCAAATCGGCATACTTAATTACTATTATCATCATCATCATAATTTTAAGTTTTTGTACTTTGTGTTAAATAATAAATTTGTTAACATTTTATATTATTGACTTACAACTTGTAACATATTTAAAGATATTATTTTAAATAAAATTAAAATATAAAATAACATAATGTTAGACTCTCCAAAAAAAATATCAAAATATAATTTAAATTTATTTATATATTACCAATCGAGTGGTCTAGCAAGAAGGAAAAGATTCATAAATTCAGTAACAATCATCTTGAAATACTGTTTTTGTGGCTCCTGTTTAGTTTTCTTAATTCCCAACTTATCACAGTACTCGGGTTATCATTTATCGTAACTACCCGTTTGTTGAAATAGAACGCAACATTGCTAGTTGCTACTAATACCCAAGTTGTAAGTGGTGTGCAAGTTATAACAAAAATTTATGAGGTTGTTGTTCATATTTAGACAAAGACTAATATTTATGTATTTTTCCAGTGCAGACTCTACTTTACGATTTTTCTAAATATATTCGTTATTTGGATCATGATTAGGGAGGTTTTAAAATTTTAGAGTTTTTTGTCTTAAAAATTGAATTTTTAATTATAATTTAATAATTAAAAAAATTGATAAAATAAATTTTAGTCTCTATAAACATACTCATTTACATTATGCACTCTACGTGTATAGATCTACATGATGCAAGTCATTTGATCAAGTTAATTCATATAAGAAAAGATATACCATAGCATGTCAGATTCACCTATTAGATTCAAATATACATTTTATAACACAACAACTACAATTCTACTCATAAAATACACCAATTATAGAAATCAAAATTTCAAAATTAACATATCTATTAACATCTCTGTCTTATCCTATAAACCTATGTAATTTATTTTTCACAAACTTATCATAGTTAATTATTTTTTTATTTTTTTTAACATAAATATTTTTTCCTTATAAAAGTTAACTACTTCTATATATATCCAATCATATTCACATGTATTCAATTATATTCAAATGTATCTTTTTCGAGTACTCATGCTTATAGAACAGATAATTAACATTCGTCCACAAATAATATAATACAATAAACGTTCATCCATAAATAATACAATACAAGGAAGTTCTTATATGTGATTTTGTTCGATGAGGTGACACAAAGAAGCACTATTATTTAGACTATAAAATACAACACAACTACCCAGAAACATACTTTGTTGTTTATTTTTCTAACAATTAGTTTTAATCGCAAAATCAAACAAATTAAATTTAATTAATATCTCAATTTAATTGTCGACTCTGATATACTGAATTCGATGAACTATCTATAATAAGACTTGTAGCCTCTCTATTGATATTCATTTTGAACACAAATTAAAATTTGAATTTTACAACTTTAGAGAGATCGTGTATCTTTGACAAACTTGCAACTTCAATTGTATGTAATTTTATTCCATTTTATTATCGATGTAAACTTTGTGTTAAATCAAACTACTTCTTTCATTACACTGTTTAATATATAGTTTTAGTGGAATATTATACCAAGTTTTGTGGCAAGTTTTCTCGTGTTAAATTGCATAACACTTACCATGCATATTCAAATTTCTCATATTCATTTAGTTTTTAAATAAGATTTTGAATGAGACTGTTTACAAATTATAAATGATATTTTTGAGATGCTTCAAATGTCAATTAATCTGGTGTGTTATACTATGCAATCTAACTTTTGCTTAAAAATAATATATGAAAATTTCAATTATTTCATGCGTTGGTTTATACTGAGTAACTTAGTCAAAATAAGAGTTGTATAAGGAAGAACCGAGACCCTTTGTCCTTTATTTTGTTTTTTAGTGTGAGGATTTTTTTAAAAAAATTCAATATACTTCATTTAAAATTAATCTAAGAAAATTCAATATTCCAACATGCAATCATATATTTTTTTTATCAAATAAAAATATATTAATCTCTTACGACTTTCTGAAAAAAGAAATTATATTTTTATATATTAATTACAAATGAAGTATATTGAATTTTTGTTAAAAAAGGAGAATATAGATGAAAAAATCTCCTATATTGAATCCAAAATGTCATTTCAGCTTTTTAACTTTTTGGGTCCATTTCTCGTAAGACGAGGAGGGGATCTCTAGGGTGGTTGGTTGTTGTTATGCTTTCACTTTATTGCCGAAATCATAGAGAAATACTTGAGTTCTTTTAACTTGTTGACTGTTGGAATTAAGGGTATTTACCACGTTGTAGTTTCATTGAAATGTGATTCATTTTTTTTTTCAATATTTATTATTTATTATATTTCTGCCTTTGGTAATTAATTTTTATGGTTTAATTAAAGGTAATTAAAATTGAGGAGAAATTTGTGTGTGTAATAGAGTTATGTTATAAGAAAAGAAGGATAAATAAAAAATAAAGTGTCGAATAAATATAACGCAATAATAGATGTCTACCTAATATTCTTGATAAATTAATTATGTGTATGCTTGGGAGGAAACAAGTAACATTAGTATATGTTATAACTTACTAACAGATTAAGTCAGATTTTTTTATATTAGACTAAAGTTTTTTAAAAAGTTTATTCAATTAAAAGGTAGACTATAGACTTATGAAAAAGAAAATTAACCTATCAATTAAGTCGTCCTACTTAATTACTATTATTATCATAATTTTAAGTTTTGTACTTTGTGTTAAATAATAAATTATTTAAATATATCGATCTACATCAATTTTTAAAATATTTAAATATATTATTATAAAATAAAATTATAATAAAATATCATACAATGTTATATTATCTAAAAAATCATGGTAAATATTAAAATAAAAATTAAGTTCATTTTATATTAATTTATTAATTTATTTATAAAAAATTGTATCATTTATTAATTGAACGATGTACACTTTTATTAAAAAGAAAATAGTAAAATATATTTTTAAACAGAATTTCAAATTAATCAGAGTTTGAAAAAGATAAACCAGACATTAAAAATGAGTCTATAGCAAATGAATCTATAGCAAGTAATAAATAAGATTCATACCTAATATTTTAAAGTAAGCCACATTCAAGTCTTGCAAAATCTACTTTATAGTCTATTTCCACTGTCACTGTCTCGTCTTATCTAAAGTATTCTTTTTTGTTTTTAGCAAACGATTTCAATTCAAGCTTAAGGTACGTTCAAGTTTTACAAATTCTAGGCCGACTTAGTATATTTTCATCCTTGGTGTTTGGTCTTATCCAAAGTATTTATTTTTAGCAAACGATCACAAGTTTTTTTCTTCTTTTTATGATCACAAGTATTCTTATGTAAGTGCATCTGTAGATTTGTCGGGGTAAATATACAAAACTACAATATTTGCACTTTTTTTTGCTGAAACGGTATTTGAACTTTGGCTATACATAACTACATTATATTTTCTAGTAAAAAAAAAACTCCATTATATTTTGATATATTTATATCTCACAGGTGTACCTGATCCGAAGCATTAATGTGTATTTTTTTTATTTATTTACTGGATTATTATGTTAAATATGGGATTACTAACATGCATGTTAGTTCGATGTAGCTAGATCTCATAAAATAGCTCCAAGACAATAGAATTTACGATATTCGTTGGCTCCAATGCTAATCCTAAACGGCAAGTTGGCAATGCTATGGTCGGTTTGTCTCATTCCTATAATTTGATGAAAGTACTATCAACTATCAAGGGCCAATATATACAACATTTTGGTGAAATTGGATCGCATTCTGGGAACCTGAGCAAAGCTTGAAACTCTTGTTTAGGGGGAGGAAATAATAATTTAATTTTTAGTGGAATTCGGCAGACATATTTTTTTTTAATATATTGTTCTGATCACACTAAAAAATTTCACATTATTTACTAATTTTGACTAATGATAATTTATAAACTATTCTCACATTCTTCAAACCATCCAGGCGTTTTTTCACATAGGACGTAATCGTGAAAGTTTACCGTAGGCTAAAAGCAGACAATACCTAAAAGATGTGGTGTTGCGGATTTGAGGTCGGAACAATTGTAAAAGATGAAAAAGATATATTAAACAAGCAACCTCTAGAGGTATTTCAGCACATGAACTACAACATTTGTTAGTGGAGGGTTGTGTAGGGTTCAACCTAAATTCTAAGATGATATAAGAGTCATTTAAGATCCATTATGTCACATGTTATCATGTCACTGCTATCGGACTACTCGAGTCACGTCCAGATGTCCAATCATAGACGTGAGGGGGTATGTTGAGAGTTTCATCTTCACTCAGATGAGACCTAATAAAATATTTGGTAGATAATCCTCATTCAAATATTTGGAGATTGTGTAGAGTTCAACTCAAATTTTAAGAATTGACGCATCACTTATAATACAAATAAATTGATGAAATTAAATATTAAACAAAATTAAAATATATTTGTAATTGTTTTACATTTGAGTCTCAAAAGGGTATATATTTAATTCCAGAAGTAATAAAATGTATTTAAATATTTAAATGTAAATATATTAGATATTGCATTAGAGAATGTTGCAAATACTTAAATAAGAAGAAAAAAGATGAAGATGTTGATTGTACAAATAATTGCAAAGTCTGTGCTAACATATTAAATTTTAGATTCGATCCGCTGGTGCTACTTTATGCAAACTAGATTTAATAGGAATAATTGTGAATCTCCCTTATGATATTTTGGAGTTTTTGAAATAAATTACAACCACACTTGTATTAATTATATTTTAGAATAAAGTTCTCTCACTTACGTCGTGTATTAAAAAAAAAAAATAATTTATAAATAATTTTGATAGAATTTTGAATTATGGAACCCAACGACATATCTAAATATTTTGATTAGTAAGGATAATATTATATATTATAAGTATTTATATATAAAATAATACATCAATGTATAAGCAACAAAAAAAAATGATAAAATTATATCATTTAGCAAAAATATGAAAATTACAAAACTATACAACTATATACCTAAAAAGATTGAAGATACAATCAACTTCCACGAGTTATAACGTCTCTTTACTGTGACTTCATATATTACTTTTCCTCTTCAAAACTATAAAAAATACCATAAAATCACTATAGAAAATATATTTCTATATATATATATAGTCAAACAATTCTTCAACAATTTATCTCTAATAGTATTCACAATGACATGTGATAAAAAAAGGTCACTTAAACTTATGTGGACTTGCATGAAAAAACTGGATTAAAATGAATAACAAATAATATTTGAAAGATAAAAGTTTAAAAGAATGTTTATAAAAGTAAAAAACTAAATTTAGTACATTTATAGAAACGAAAATCTTAGATATCCTTTTATTTATGCTGGTTGTGGTTTTAGGTTTTTAATTCCATTTTGTTTCTTAGAAAAATATTAAGTGTCTCAATCTTTTAGTGATCTTAAATTGCTTTCAACACTCAGCAGGATACTCCAACGTTGTTGTTTACTCTTGGAACTTGGAAGAGGGCTGAGGCAGAGATTCCTCGTCAGCAAACAGGTAGAGTGTGACGTTCAATGATGTTGTAATACTTAAGTTGTTCAGTGAGTATAACTTATCACATGGTATTATACATTTGATTCATACACAAATATTCAGTTTCAAAATTCAAACTTCATATTAAAAGTAGTCAACCAAGAATGAGAACCTTGGAATAACATTTTCATATGTGCCAATTAAGTTACGAAACTTGGAATAATACTTTTGTAAGTGCCATTTCAGTTATGAAACTTGAAATAATAATTTTCTGTGTGCCAATTTAGTTCTTTAATTTTTTTACAGCTGGAATCACAGAAAGGGCACCAACCATAGAGATAAATAAATATAATTAAGCATTAATCGGAATCTGATACGTCTTGTATTATTCTTTCTCTGTATGAATCCCTAAATCCCTTCTTATTTAAAATTTAAAAATAGGAATTGACATTACTTTTCTCTCTAGAGTCGTTGGATTTATGACAAAAACATTGAACTCTGATCTAATAGTTCTACAGCTGCTGGCAATGTGCAGTACCGTAGCCAACAATTTGGTTTGTAAGAAAAACCTTCAATTTAATCTCTCACAACAAGTATGTAAAATCACTAAATCAGTCTCGTTAGTTCATACTATTAAGATGCGAAGAATAAGTAGTAGAGAAAATTATACAGAGGGGGCTAACTTGAGAGATTACTTATTTCTTAAACGGTTCTTTGTCCCGTCATATTTACCGAACAACTTTAAGGCCAAACCATCCCAGCTAGATAACCTAGAGTGTCCATGTTAATTTGAAAAATGTACACGCAGATTTTAAGATCTGGAAAACCATAAATATGTGCCAAGAGAATATATGTGGAATGGAAACAAAATTATTGGAATAACAAAAAGGGATTTACCAAGACATGCGACTGGAGTGGAACATAAGAGAAGCAGAAAGATCAATAATTTAATTCATATCCAAACTTGAGAACCAGTTTGCATGAAATTAGATATACAAGCACAAGAATGTCCTGTAAAGAGTTTGTGCCAGCGGATTTAATACATACAAGAGTTAATATAGCAGCATAATCACAAGACAATTCTCGTAGCTGTCAACTTTTTTTGTCTCCATCAGAATAAGGCTAGCCAGACTTGAATAGTAAAACTGCTTTCTGATCCAAATAGAAATAAACAAAGTGGTTTGTTTCATGAGTCACATACGAACCTGCAAAACGAAAGAAATTTCCATGAACACGCTTCAATCATAAACTAGATTTGCCATTCTATTCTAAGCATTAAAATACCATATTATAGGAGAATATATCATTAGGCTTAGCAGGACCAAATAATAATATCTGCATTTGTTTAAACAGACTGAATTTTTTCAAAAACAGAAAATAACTAAAAGTGCTTTTGGACATAAATGGCATGATATTAGTGAGGGTTTGATTGTGAAGCACAAAATGACATCGAACTTTCATCAAGAACTTCATGGTTTCTAGAATTAGTCATCTTGGTGGTACTGAAACTCAAGCTTAATCCAAGCTTTGATTGTACGGGATGCTAACCCTTGCAGTCCTCTCCACCCCTATCAAACCCATCTAATATTTATATCTTTCATACTACATTTCATGATACACAATTGCCTGCCTTAAGATTACATCAAGAGATAACATTTGTTTGAAAGAAGGTCCCATTAGTGATTGACATGCTAGAGCCTACCACCCTCCAATATTTTTAGAAGTAATATATTTAGAATAATGGATACTCCTATGTGATTAGTGATTACCACTATTGATCTTTCTGTCTTCAGAGTACCAGAGAGCCAAAGAACTCCACAAAATGTATGGAAGTGGGATGCTAAACAATACATAGTTTCACTACATCAGATGTTTACTGGATTGACTTATTCATAATATTATCGAACTCTCAAGTTCACCAAACAATTCCATTGATCATATCAAACTTATATATTAAACTTAAGTAACTTCTCATGTTATTGCATGGTTAAGATGTGCAGAATGACAGGACTAGAGATCACATAGGCAGGTAAATGAAGTTTCAGACTCAAGCTGTGCAGGCAGTGAATTTTATATACATATTCACCCTGATAAAGAAGTCAACAGGTTCAGAATTGACTTCATTTCCCACATTATAACAATAGAGCATATTGGTTTTTGCTGAACAGCAAAAAAATCTTTATTATAAAATATATGAAAAGTATAAACCCCGATGTATTGGCATTCATATAGCAAATCGACACACATGCTTGTTCTATTCTGCAATATCCAAAGCAAAATTTGAAATTCGAATCATATATTACATATGCACTTGCTTTCATGAAGAAATTTAAACCATATCAGAGGTGAAAGAATACAAACTCAGTAAATCACAAAAGAGGCCACAAACCAACTCAACCTTAAATCTTTATCATACTCACATCTACACAATTTAGCAAGAGTTTGAAATTTTGAATTTTGGATATTCTCATAAAGCTAGAAACAACGAAATGTTGGATGTTAAAAAAGGACAATGTAGGATACAGCAAGCTGTTTTGGTGTACTAGTAGGTAGTCATAGAAACTACTCAATTTGATAACACTCTTCAAATTTCTTCAGGTCCTTCCCTGTCAAGCCTATTCTATCCTCAGCACACTCAGTCTAATCCAAAATTAACAAACTAAAAACTATTTTTTTACTGACTGAAAACCAAACAAGAATGAATTCAAATTGGTTTGATAAACTGGCACAGCTATTCCATGGAAGAGGAAAAAGAACACAAAAAATCCATGCAAATAACATAGAACACAAGTGGTCCTGTACTCCTGTGATCGAACTCAGCTGGAGCATGTTTAATTGTCATCTCTGAGTTCCCCACTCTAGAATTACTCATCTCCAAGTAGAAATAAATCGAAAAACCTATAACTTTGTAATTTAAATTTTAACAAATAAAAAGGATCACTTAAACCTTCCATTTATTAACTTCACACTGGAACTTCAAATAAATCACAGGGCAATAGTTGTATTCTCTCCTCCAGAAACTATAAATTCAAGTAAAGACTTTCCATTTTCCACAGTAACAAAGAGAAAAGATAAAATCCTGCAGCTTAAGGGGTGTATAGTCTGAGTAAAAAATGTAGTGAAAAACAAAATTGACCAGATAAGCTAGCAGCCGCCAAGTACCAATAGAGAATATAGTAGATTGAAAAAACTAGGTTTTGAACATTATTACTGATGAGTTAGAAATTGATAAAAAGCAACAGCATTTGCAGTACTAAATCAACAAATGTAATTAAAGAATGAGCGAATTAAGCATAAACGATTAGATCTAGAGGAGTATGAAAAAAGGAATACCGAAATTGCGACCGACGATGCAATGCCAAGTAGGACCGTGCCTCTTATCAAACTCTTTCTTTATAGTCTCTGCAACATCTTTCTCTACGTTGTGCCTCTCAAAAGCCTAATTGAATTTGACAACAATTTATAGAAAAAACGGAAGCAGTGAAAAATAAGATAAGAAAGGAAGAAGTAAGAGTGAGAGACTAACGGAGACGGCGATATCAACGGCTTCCTTTTGCATGTCGGGGAGCATATCGGCGCTTTTGATAATGACTTTCTTCGGTGGTAGTTGTGCGGGAGAAGCAGAGGCGGATAACGGTGATGGAACAAGTGGCTTTCGATCTTCGGAGAGGGATTTCGCCATTAGAGGTGATCCTCCTATTATGTTGTTGTTGTTGTTCTTTTTCGCCTCCTCGCTCATCTTACTTTCCCTAATTTTATTTCTCTTTTTCAGACGATGACTGTGTGTGAGGCGTGTGAGTGTGAGAAACAAAAGAAGAATCGGGTGCTTGTTCTTGTTGGTCCGTAGATTTCAACTCGGAAAGAATAATAGAAAGAAAACAATACTTGCTGTTTTACCTTTTACCTTTCAATCTCACTGTCGTAGTATAGTAGTAAGTGTAACTGTAACTGTGGTAGAATAGATGGGATGGGGCACTCACTCCCACTCCATCTCACTTTAACCTATGTTTCAAAAAGTACAAAAAAATCAAGGATGCTAGTTAATATTTGTCTAAAAGTAAATAGTTGTTTGATTTAATTTAATTTAAAAATTGAAATTAGAAATTGATGTTGAGAGTTTATATCTTTTAATTTTTTATTTGTAAGGATTGTATTCGATATCTATTTGTTGAATTATACAGTTATTTTAAACGTTTATATGTCTTTCGATATTAGTATTTGAGGGTTATGTTAGATAAAAACTCGTTGGACTACTTGAATGACCTAAGAAGATAAGACACACGAAAGATAGTTAATCTGACCAAACAACAATGAGGTTAGTATTGGCCGATCATATGAGACACGATGATGACGCACAACAACTCTATTTTATACTGTCTCAATCAATAACAGATACAAGAATATTTGATGGGAGCTAGACAGTCAAATTAAGATTCGATCCGAATCGGTGCAAGGAATCTAACTCTAATTAGAGGGACCACTATATAAACTAAATGACAAACAAATTTTTAAAATACACAAATACTAGTTAGTGGTCACTTGAATTTTCTTAATCTTGACCTAGACTATGTGTCCTTTTACATAACAAATACAATTTAATTTGAATGATCTTTTTCTTATTTACTTTTTAATTGCAATTTATTATACTAACTAGCATGTTACATATATTCGTTTGTTTTCATTTATTAGTAACGATAACACTAGAAATTACAAAATTTTCTATAATTATTTAAAAAATTAGTTAAAAATAAGATTGCAAATAAAATAATTTAAACGAATCAAAAAATAATATTATACAAAAACGCAATATCCTTTTTTATATATAACTCGAGCTTGAAAATGACGCTACCTAGATCCATATTATGATTTGTGAGCCCAATTGAGAACTAACAACATCCTCGTAGCTTCACTTTCACGAATTAAAGAGGAATGGAGCTCTTCATTTCAACCGAGCTGCATCATATTGACCATAAACCAAAAACTATTGGGTCGAAATCCTTAAAAAAACACGGAAGAGTCTTCTGTGCTGTGAGAAGTGGTTATTTCTCTTCATGAAAATTTACTAGTAACACTTACAAGAATGATATGTCATATATCTACAACATTAATTTTTATACACACATTTAATATTTTATTTTGTTTTTATCTCTCTTTATATTATATCATTAACTTTTTACATTTATTATATTATTATATTTTATTTCTTTTATCTCTTTCTCTCTTAAGAATGTCCACCAAATATTTTTGTAAAAGAAAATATGGGAGCAGCATAAAATTTTGTAAGTACCAAATAATTTTCACATGACTATTGTGGGTTTGTTTGATAGCATGTTGGATTAGAAAAATAGATTTAATTTTAATGGTTGATAACTTTAATGTATTTTTAAAAAAAATTAAAGATTAAAAAAATTAATAAAAAGTTATTTGAATATGAGAGAAAATGTGATTAAAAGAAAGATGAAAACAAAATTACTAATAATAGATAAGATAAAGTTAGAGAATTATAGTTCGTTGGGTTGGTGTAGAAATGGTGACGGACAGTATTTAGTTACCAAAGCCCGTCACACGCGTCGGGAAATGTGAACATTGGGAATATCAACTCAACCTCACAAGTTGCGGCCCACATCCGATTGCATGTTGCGTGTGACAAAGCTGTTACTATGGCTCACATCTTCAAAAAATGTTACTTTTGTGCATACGAATTAGGTAAGAAATGTTCATTCCTTTGATTCTTGTCCAACTGATTTAGCTAGCTAGTTATCGTAGACTCCTTTTGCGATTGTAAGATTTATTTGTAGTTATTTTTGAGATAAATGCATTCTTGTGAAGTCTCATTCCATTAAATGATATCTTTAAATTGAGTAAAAATAGTTACTTTTTAGAAAAACTTACATATGCTTATATTTGATACCATTAAATAATAAATTTGATTATTATTTTTTATTTATATTTAATATTAGATGAAGTATTATTATTTAATGATGTATATTGATACATTATTAAATATATACACGATCAACTTGATTTTACCATTTAGATATATCTATATTATAGGAAATAATAATACAATATATCTATTATAAAAAAAAAAAAAAAAAACAAGTATGATAATACTTGAAATTAAACTAGACACACTAATAAAGTAGTAGTATTCAAGTAGTTACTAAACTTCATCTAAAATCAAATTGTTTGACAAGTTCAATCTAAACGTGGATAGGGTGCGCAACACTGCGTAGAAGCGCGTAGAGTTGCTGAATAAGTTGTGGGTAAATTTGATGGTGGCACTGGCAGGATATATGATGACAAATATTTAAGATAATTCTGTAAAAAAAAAAGGTATTTAAGATAATATATTTTAATTAATATTAGTATAGATATGAATTTTTTGATAAGATCCAAAAAAAAAAAAATATATATATATATATATATATATGAATTTTTTGACAAAATGAATATAAATATGATGTGAAATCTATACATGGTTCCTGAATTGTAGTGCTGGTAACTTAGTGAAGGGTCCGTTTACGACACCTCTTCCTTTCCTTCAAACTTGAATCTCTGAAAACAAAAAGTGTTAGCATCGCATACGAATTGTGATTAGTTTCTGAATTCAAAATCAAAATGGGTAGCAAAGGACGCACGGTAATGGAGGTTGGAGCTGATGGAGTTGCCATCATCACCATCATCAATCCTCCTGTCAATTCTCTTTCCTTTGATGGTATTGTATCCATTTCCCTTCTTCGATCTGCTTCTTCATATAACCATAACCATCATTGTGAAAATTGATGCGCTGTTTATGATCCATGTTTGTCGCTGAGGTGAAATTTATCATTCTTTGATTATTTTCTCACCATCACCAACTTGATTTGAATTATGCAGTAATATAAAACCTAGAAAGAACTGATATAATATAATACACAACAAGATTATAATATTAATACAATATAATATACATAAATTTAGTATTGAATTAATATAAAACAAAAATTGTAAATCAAAAGATAGAAATAATATTATAAGAGATATCATGATCATTATAGACATGTTGAAATGTTAATGTGGTATTCCCATTTGTTTTTATGTCAAAATAATTGAAGGGAAAAGTATTGTAAGTTTTGATGTGTTTATGCTTCCTTGCATAAAAAGTCAGTTAAGTTAACTTATAAATAGATAAATGATGCTAGTTCCAACTTTCACAGTACACTGATGTTGTTTTTCTTGCTTATAGAAACTAAAGTAAGAAACATTTTGTTTGCCCATTTTCTTTTGTCCGTTTGTGTAATTCTATTATTCGATGAATGAGGTGGATGGCTATTGACAACAGAGGATGTGGAGTTTTGAATGTGTGTGTCTCACACTTTATTTCTATCCGAACATAATCACGGCTACAGTAAATTGTAGTTTTTTCAATCTGTTCTGTCCTTAATGACTATTGAAGCTAACTCTGGTGATTATATTGTGGCTTACACTTTTTCTGTTCCCAAATATTGAATATGTGATAGTATGAAAATTCAGAATACCGTAGTATGCTGTGAATCATTGATATTTCAATTTCCAGAATTTTTAGTGACATTCTTTATTTTCTTCATACATTACTTTTTACTTTACTTATACTATGTTGCTCATTTCTGTTCCTGTCTCTCACCAGTATTGCACAGTTTAAAGGAGAGTTTTGATCAGGCTATACAGAGAGATGATGTCAAGGCAATTGTTGTTACAGGTATTACAAATTACAATGTGCTCTTGAATCGAACAGCTTTCAAGTTAGATACTGTTCGAATAATTGGAAAGGGGTGTCATTTAAATATATTCCATTTTATGAGATAGACTTAGTAATTAGATAAGAAAGGGAGCCTTGGCATAACAATTCGAGTTTCTGTTGTGTAAATACAGGTTACAAATGCTAGACTTACTAATTAGATAGGAATTGGTGTTGAAATGGGATGGTAGTGGAAAAACAAAAATAAATATGTTTATGAGAACCTGGTCTTGTTCCAAGTTAAACTTTTGCTAAACCTTTAAATTTTTAAATAAAAAAGGAAATGTGATAGATAACTAAGGAAGGCAATGCTAGGGCACTAGAACTGATAACCTTTTACCCAAATTCCCACCCTCTTGAACCAATTGAGTAAAATGACCAAGTGATAGTTTCGGATCTTATCCGTTGAAATATTTCTCCTCTACCACCCTACTTATTGGGATAAGGTGTGGTTGTTGTTGTTGTATCTATCCTCTACGAAATTGAAAAGTCCTCGATCCAGCCTACAAATTTAAAGTAATTCTGACTAATCATATTATGTAACAATATTATATCTGCCTAATGTATTGGACTATTCATCCTTAACTAGAATTACTCCCATGATATGATTGGGATTCGTGTCATTTTGATAAACATACAGTTTCAAACTGTAAAGAACTAACATGATCTATTAAGAAGTGGGAAAAGAAATGAAACATGTAGTTTTGTGTTTCCCCAGAGATAATCTTGGTCAACTGGTTTATAGCTGTAGCACTCTAAGCTATAGCCGAATCTTGTGTTCCTTTATTAGGTGCTAAGGGAAAATTTTCTGGAGGTTTTGATATTTCCGCATTTGGTGGTCTTCAAGAGGCAAAAGGTACTTCAATTTATTTTGGGAGTGGAGTGGTGTCTTTCAATTGCAGATAAATCCATACTAACCCTTTCCCCTGCGTTCATATAGAGCGTCCAAAACCTGGGTGGGTATCGATAGAAATCATCACTGATACAATAGAAGGTATTTGATTTTCTCCAAATTCTTAATTTGCAATTTGTTTCTCATTTTGTGCTATGCTAAACTAGTGAATCAATTCATTTCATTTTTCAGCGGCAAAGAAACCCTCAGTCGCCGCCATTGATGGCCTAGCCTTGGGTGGGGGATTAGAGGTTGCAATGGTAAGAAAATAATTACTAACAGTTAAGAATAAAAGAACCTTTTTTTTTTTCTTTTTTTTCTACAAAATATTACTAGTACTTTCTTATATAGGCATGCAACGCACGATTATCAACTGCAACTGCTCAACTAGGTTTGCCTGAACTTCAGCTTGGGATAATTCCTGGATTTGGAGGTAGTAGATTGAACTAATATGAACTAATTCCTCTATCTTCAACAAGTCTACTTATATTTTGTGTGTGAATTTAAATTGAGTGCATTTAGAAAGATACTGTCATGTTGAGGAAAAAATTGAAATGATATCTCGTCACAAAGCACCATTTATGCTATTAGCAATGTTTGTATAAGGAGAGATATTTTTCTGAAGTAGTGCATCATAAATAATTAAGAATTTACCGTAAGGATGAAAAACCATGGTCAACTTTTGGCATGCATGTCATGATTAACTTAGATGAATGTATGGCTTATTTCCCATACGTCTCTATATATATGACTTTTTTTCTTTTGTTTATTCCCTTTTTATGAACATATGTGTAACCAGTAACCATTGTCACTGGATGATGTGTTTTGTAACCAAGTTACAGAGGAAAAACCTATTTGATGTTTAAATTTTATATAGATGCTTTCGATGAGATTATTAATTACAATGAGTAACAGTGAATGCCCTACGGCTAATTGTTGTTATTCATTTTTTTTTTCTTTAGTGATGTTAACCTTGAGTTGTAATGATTGTCTTAGGAACACAGCGACTTCCTCGTCTTGTTGGTCTGACAAAGGCACTTGAGATGATGTTGGTATGCCGCAATTTATGCTCTCTTTATATATAAATTTGTGATTCTGTTGAATATGAAGAACTGAATTTAAAACCCAATCTATCCAATTTCAAGGTTGGTTGTGATTCAAACAACATATTGACTATGTTCAAATTTCATTAAACAGGACACTGACAGATTTTTGGTTCAGTTCTCCATTTGAAATGGAATTGCATTTTTCATTTTACATAAAATATTTAAGCGTTGTGACTTCAACATGCCTGTCCAATGATTTTCAATTAATTTCTTCACCTCTTTTTTTTTTATCTAAATTAAGACTTCCAAGGCAGTGAAAGGGAAGGAAGCTTTTAGTTTGGGGCTTGTAGATGGTTTGGTGTCACCTGATGAGTTGGTGAATGCTGCACGCCAGTGGGCTCTGGATATCTTGAGTCGCCGACGACCATGGATTGCCAGTCTTTACAAGACTGAGAAAATAGAACCTCTTGGGGAAGCAAGAGAGATATTGAAATTTGCACGTGCTCAAGCTCGAAAACGGGCTCCTAATCTCAAGCATCCTCTAGTTTGCATTGATGTTATTGAAGCAGGAATAGTTTCTGGTCCCCGTGCAGGACTCTGGAAGGTTATATCTGTCTCCAATATACATTTTTTCCCTTCATATTACTGTTGCAGAAAGGTGTATGACATTGTGTTTGATCTTTGAAGGAAGCTGAAGCATTTGAAGTACTGGTAAAATCAGATACATGCAAAAGCTTAGTTCACATATTTTTTGCTCAAAGAGGAACAACTAAGGTTTGTTGAAGTTTTGTGTCTTAATTTTACACATTTCTTCCCCTTTGACTTCGAGTGGGGAAATATCTCTACAAGGCTATAAACTAGTTGTTAAGAGTAAAATAAAGTTTTTGTATTCTAGTTTAAAAACACATTTTAACTCATTCATAGAAGTTTTGGAAAGCAACAATCTCCTACTCTTGTTTTTCTCCTTTTATTTATTTATTTTAAAGAAAACTACTATGTATTCCCACCACCCCCTTTGAGTGTAGAACTAATCTTTGCCTACGTGTTGGCTTAGCCTGACCACGAAGTGCTTCTGGTGGGTTTCAAATCCCTGCACTGCAGGTAAAGGTCACCCCTTTCCCCTGTGGAGCTCAATTTGTCAACTAAGCCACAGCAAATATTTGCTCTTCTATATTTTTAAGTCTTCAGTTTAGCTTCTTATTGAGCTGTGGTTACTTAAACACCAGATTATATATGCAGGGAATATATATGGGACCGAGTCTGATCTTTTGACTAACTCCATAACATCCTTAACTTGGGGGTTGGGGCTATAAGCACAAGTGGCTATGTAGGAGAATTATGGCCAAGAACTGAATTTGGCCTTTATTTCCCATAAGGACCTTTTATTTTAAATTGAATGGTAATTGATATAAAGGACTGAAATATTGTTTTCTGTTATAGGTGAGAGATTATTTTTGTAATTAAATTTAGGAGAGTAATTATACTTTAACATGATTGTTCATACAGTTTTATTTTGTAACTTTATTAGTTTATTATTAATTACTGCAATGCTTAGGCCTGATGTGAATAGGTTGATATCTCCTTTCAAAATGGTCATCTTCACCCCATTTCAATAATTCTGTTTACAATTTCCGATATTGAAATTTGTGAATCTTAATGCATCTTGAATCTGTGCCTATAATGCCCATCTCAAATTTGAATTTAGTATTTTTAGATTTGGTTGTGAACATGCACTAGCCTTATTCTGTGTACAAGTTTTTGTATACATTCTATAGATATGAATTTCCCAGTACCTCTTGGCATGGACAGGTACCTGGAGTTACTGATCGTGGTCTGGTTCCAAGACACGTGAAGAAGGTTGCCATACTTGGTGGAGGACTAATGGGATCTGGAATAGCCACAGCTTTAATACTTAGTAATTATTCTGTCATATTGAAAGAAGTAAACGAAAAATTCTTGGATGCTGGTATCAATAGGATTAAAGGTGAGAACCAATTTCTCGGTTGGCTTGCCCTTGTCGCTACTCACACTTCACCTTTGATTCAGGAATAAGTGACGCTGTTCTCATGTGATTGTTTTTCCATTGTGTGCAGCAAACTTACAGAGCCGGGTTAAGAAAGGTAAATTGACCCAGGAAAGATTTGAAAAGGCCTTCTCTCTTGTCAAAGGTTCCCTCGACTATGAAAGCTTCAAAGATGTGGACATGGTTATAGAGGTGCTAGACTGAACTCCCATATAAATTTGCGTGTTGACTCTGACTTTCATTTACATCATAATTTTGTGTTATCCAAAGCTTCAGCAAAATATAAACTGTTGGAGTTTCATGTTTGGGCAGGCTGTTATTGAGAATGTTTCCTTGAAGCAACAGATCTTTGCTGATCTTGAAAAGTATTGTCCACCTCATTGTATACTTGGTAGTAACACTTCCACAATTGACTTGAATCTGATCGGAGAAAAGACCAAGTCTCAAGATCGAATTGTTGGAGCCCATTTCTTCAGGTGGTATCCTGTATTTGGTAATTATTTTTCCTGCTGCTGTATCTACCTAACTGAATTTGACTCTTGCTTCTGCAGTCCTGCACATGTTATGCCACTTCTGGAAATTGTACGTACCAAGCGGACATCTCCTCAAGTAATAGTTGACTTGTTAGATATTTCAAAGAAGATAAAGAAAACTCCAGTGGTGGTTGGAAATTGTACAGGATTTGCTGTTAATAGGATGTTCTTCCCATATACACAAGCAGCTCTCTTGCTTGTTGAACGTGGCACAGATGTTTATCAAATTGATAAAGTAGTAACCAAATTTGGAATGCCCATGGGGCCTTTAAGGTATTAATGCCTGGATAAGTTCTTGATGTCCAAGGCTACTTCTTGAAGGGTCTAGTTTGTAACATTTTTACCAATGTACTAATGCAGATTGGCTGACCTTGTTGGTTTTGGTGTGGCGGTTGCAACTGGCTCCCAATTTGTTCAGAATTTTCCTGAGCGAACTTATAAATCAATGCTTATTCCCCTTTTGCAAGAGGATAAGAGGGCTGGTAAGGAAGATAAACTCTGCTTTAGTTTCAAGAGATAACTGTGGAAAATAGTAACCAGTTAATAATGAATTTCCTGGTGTGTTTCTTCTAAATAATTCACTGACACACATTATACAACACTTGCTTCTAACAGGCGAAGCAACTCGCAAAGGCTTTTATTTGTATGATGATAGGCGCAAGGCCAGTCCTGATCCTGAATTAAAGAAATTTATTGAGAAAGCTAGGAGCATTTCCGGTGTCTCCGTTGATCCCAAGGTATTTTCATTCTTCCGTTCGTAATTCATACCATATTTATTGGCAAGTGAGGAAACAAAATTCAAAGTAAATTTTTACGGTAAATTCCATGGATCTGATGTTGTGGAACTGAACCTGGACAGCTTGTCATGTTACAAGAGAAGGACATCATTGAGATGATCTTCTTCCCAGTGGTGAATGAGGCTTGTCGTGTCCTTGATGAAGGTATTGCAGTCAAAGCAGCGGATCTTGATATTTCTGCAGTCATGGGCATGGGTTTTCCACCTTACAGGTTTGTCTTGGCAAATTATTTGGCATATTATCCTGAAGTTCACAATTGTTCTTAATTTTGGGATTGATTTCTTCAGGGGAGGTATCATATTCTGGGCTGACTCTCTTGGATCTAAATACATATATTCAAGATTGGAGAAATGGTCAGAGTTGTATGGATCATTCTTCAAGCCCTGTGCCTACTTGGCTGCAAGAGCTGCGAAAGGGATTCCTCTGGTTAGCAACCTATGCTTGTTTATTTGCATTTATTCATAAATAGTTGTCGTACTACATAGAAATTGTAATTTTCAACTGTGGATCTTGCTGGACTATTAGGCTAATTTTCAGCTCAAAAAGATATTGATACTTCTTCAGTAAAGTAATTTTCCGATCCACGAGACACTTTGCTATGGATAATTCTAAACAACTAAACGGTAAATGCGATTGGTATTGCCCACTGATGGAATTTGTGTTGTTCTTTGCAGAGCGCCCCGGTGGAGCAAGCCAAGTCACGGTTATAGGATATACTAATAGCTCATTACATGATTATTACTTAATCAAGTGTTATTTTTCCTTTCTTTCTCCTAAATCATATAAATATAGTTGAGACTTGAGAAAGATCTAAATAATGTATGATGAGAAAATATTGACTATAGCAGAATTAATTGGTCAAAATAGAAGTACTTCAAGATCGGGTATATGGGTTTCTCCACTTACATCCCCTAGCTGTGTTTGTTGTTACTAGCACCAACGATTAAAGTATTGAGTTGTTGTTGGCTTAAATGGGCTGTGTATAATTTTATTTCTTCACTTTATGTTCCTCATAAGTTCACTGGTGCATTGATGTTGATCACTAATAATGGCAATATTGATAATCCTATTCTTGACTACTGATAATGGCAATGTTAATAATGCAACAAGTAGCAGGATGAATCGAAGGAACATTAATTAATACTCTGCTATTCCTTATAAGTGGGTTCCTTGTTTCAATAATCTCAATTAGTCAATAGCTATGCAGGTTCTATCTATATGAGCAACAATCCTTATAACCATTTCTCCTCGCAACATGTGATTCTTCTTCATTATGTTACTCAGTAACTCAGCCTAACATCCTGAATTCTAAGGCAGAGGAAATTCTTCTTTTTTTTTTTGTCTAACCCATTAAACCTGCAAATTAAATGGCCTTTTTAAGAGCCTTAAATACAAATAGTAATGTCAGCCGTGCCTTACAAGTTAGTACTACAACTGTTGAGGAATATGGACCATCATAGCTTTACCGCCACAATCTTCTGAGAACTGTTGTCAGGACTGGATTGGCCCTTATTTCATGCAGACTACTGACCGATAATATATACCAGCAAAGTTATGACAAAATAATTTCGAAAATTACACGATTTTCAAGAATTTTTTTTTATATTTAAATTCTTAGAAACTGCTTCTTAAATACTTGTTAAGGCTAAATACCACTCGAGGTCCCTTAATTTAATTTCAGTTAACGATTTAGTCCTTTATTTTTTATTTTTTTTTTCGATTTGATCCTTTATGTTTTTAAATAATTTCAGCATTACCCTTTAAGTAGGGTTCCGTTAAGAAAAAGTTAAAAAATCCTTCATCTAGATCATTGTATATGTTCATCAAACCTCTAGGAACGATTGTTACTGATCTGAAGTGATGTCTATAGAGTATAAATACTCATAGCTTCAGTTTTAACGAATCAATCCTACTACTAAACTTAGAACAAACTTTGAATATTTTTTTGAAATATTTCCAAAACATAAATGATAACTTTTTCTGAACACGGAGGAGGGATTTTTTTAACTTTTTCTTAATGAAATTCCACTTAAAGAGTAACGCTGAAATTATTTAAAAACATAAAGGACCAAATCAGAAAAAAA
>JBBPBQ010000002.1:4886044-4942359 GCA_037974755.1 Cicer yamashitae
TGTAAAGAAAATACACTTTCTTTTTACAGTAAATAACAAGAAGTATTATCTATTTATAAATAAGTAATAACCATTTATTTATATTTTATTTTAAAGAAAATAAAAGTTAAAGACCACTAATTTAAATGCATTTAATTTTAATATATTGTTGGTCAAAATTTTACTTTTTGATATATTATTAGTATTAAAAGTTTTACATTTACAATAAATTTTAATTATTCATAATTATGATGAAATATCAAATATTTTCAAAGGAATAGTTTATGTAGTAATTTCATCGAAGATTTTGATTTAAAAACAATGAAATTATGAAGTTTGAAATATAGACTATTCAACTTCAATCCAATGATCAATAATGTGTTAACTGCATTGATGGACATATTATTATAATTGATGTAAGAAACTTATAAAAATTGATATATTTAAAAATGATTTATACTAGATAGTAATAAAATTTGATTGTATTTGAGATGGAGTAGAGTTTTAATTTCTTCCCCATCTTCCCTGAATTACACCTCTGACCATCTGTTCCCTCCCTAACTTGTTGGCTTCTCTTTATTTCTCTCTCTCTCTCACTTCCTTTTGAGTGTGTTATCTTCAAAGCAAACACACAAATAAACTACTCTAAAGGCATTCAATTCATCAATCAATAATATCATATTGAAAGTACAACAACACAATCTATTACAAAAGCAAATTCTACCATTTATCTACTTTCTCATCCATTGGATGATTCACATCCACATGGAAACAGCAATGAAAGGAGGAGGAGGAGGAAAGGTTAATGTTAATGTCACTGAAGATGATAACAGTGATGGAATGCAATGCATTGATCATCCTTATAGAAACAACCCTGGTGGGATCTGTGCTTTTTGTCTTCAAGAAAAACTTGGTAAACTTGTTTCTTCTTCTTTTCCTCTTCCTATTCATCCTTCTTCCTCTTCTTCTTCTTCACCTTCTTTCAGATCCCACATTGTTCCTCATTCTTCATCTTCAACTTCCACTACTTTTCACTGTCCTTCTTCTTCTTCTTCCATCAATATTACAACTTCAGCACCACCACCACAACCACCACCCACTACAACCATAGTTGCTTCTTCTTCTATTTCTCTTTCTGTTTGTCCCACTACTACAAAAAATGATAATCATTACCATGAATACTATTATAGAAAATCTCGTATCCCTTTTCTCTTAGCCAAGAAAAAGAAGAAGAAAACCTCTGTTTCAACCTCTGTTTCTGGTTCTGCTTCTAATATCATTCTTAAGCGAAGCAAATCAACTGCAACACCAAGAAGAGGTAACTCTTTGGTTGATGCAGATGATGAAGATTTTAGTCCAAGAAAAAGAAATGGGTTTTGGTCTTTTCTCTATATTTCTTCAAAGTCTTCAACTTCTGCTAAGTTGAATTCAAAGAGTTTTAGAGACAGAAATAATAATGCTGTAACTGGTGCAGCAAAGTTAAAGGAAAAGTGTTGTTCAGGTTCTTCATTAGGAAGAAAGAGTGACATTGTTGTTATTGAAGAAGATAACAGTCCTAACAACAGCAAAAACAACAACACAGGTTCTTCTTTTGAACGCAAAGTTTCAAGATCTAGATCTGTTGGATGTGGTAGCAGAAGCTTCTCTGGTGATTTTTTTGAAAGAATCTCAACTGGGTTTGGAGATTGTACTCTAAGGAGGGTTGAATCACAACGTGAAGGTAAATCAAAAGCTGTTTCTACTTCTTCTTCTTCTTCTGTTGCTGCTTCTTCTGTTAACCATCACAACCATTGCATGAAGGAGAGAGTTCTACGACGTTGTGGTGGAATATTCAGTGGTTTCATGATGACTTCATCTTCATCATCAAATTCATCATCTTCATCTTATTGGGTTTCTTCTAATTCTGCTGATGATGCTGCTGTGAATGGAAAACAAGCTGCTTCTGTGACACTTTCTCAAAACCGTGGTAAAAGTTGGAGTTGGGCATTTGCTAGTCCTATGAGAGCTTTTAGTAGCAGCAACAAAGGAAATTCTTCTAAAGAAAATCATCAAAATAGAAGGGATATTATTAGAGATGCTAATGATAATAAAAACGTCACACCAAATTTATCTGCTATGCCATCTTTGCTTGCTGCTAGAGGCTGATTACAACACAATATGCTGGTAATGAATAAAAGGAGCTACCTTTAATCAACACTTTGGTTTATTATACACATTGATTAATTTCTGTGATGTTTTAATTAATTACTGTCTATTGTTACTACTGCTAGTACTATTTTGTTTATCTTGTGGACGTGGGTGTGTTTTAATTAAATCTTAATTTTTTCCTTCATTAGGAGTAATCTAAATAATCATCTAATAGTACTTTCTAGTAACTTTTTTAGCTCTTTTATTTTTGTGGACACTTGCTTCTTGTTAATATTCAGGTGTGAGAGGGTTATGAAGTTCTGCAGTGTCCAGAAGTATTCTTATGATGGCATGATGGTAATTATTAGTACTTTTTTGAGATGAGGGAAACGGAGAAGAAAATCTCGATGCATTTTCTGTCATCACGTGGCTTGTCTTAATTGTGACATTGGTTGTAGTATTTTTTTTGAGGCTTCCTTATTGTAATTCACACTTTGGTGTTGTTATGCCAAAGACATGTAATTTTCACTTTTTTTATAATCACTTCACATGCATACACATGTTTGAGTGGCGTAGAGACACAAAAGGGGATACCTATATATATAATCAATCACTCTTGGCTATTTATTTATGTATCATTGAGTTTTGATATGCAAGTTAATAAATTATTGTTGTTGGTGATATTGAATAACATGATTATTTATGTTTTGTTGTTGTTAGTTAGTTTCCAAAACATACATGTAATCCAAACTTTATGAGAATGTGCAATTGATTATCTAACTAGTCAAATGTAGCAATATATGGTGGTGGTCCCCTTAGATTGGCATTCAATGAGTATATATTGTACTAGCATATGGAGAGTGGCATTTATTCAAGGTTCTCACTTGCACCTAATTTGTAGTCCTTGCATTTGTTAACTCAATCTCTTAGTCTTCCATTCCATGTGCACACTAGAGAATGGTTGTGTTATATATTGAGCTATAGCTATGCTGCTTGAATTTGGATTGCTGCTAGTCGACACATTAGTGACGGTTTGATTGATACCGAATGGTCTAAATTTCAATGAAGATTTTGAATTTTTTGAAACTTAAAATATCGGTGTAAAATATGGATCGTTTTATCTTAATCCAAGACCACTAATGATATGATTTAACTAACGATATGATTTAATTACCGTAAGGAATATGGATCCCAAATCTTAGGTATCATGAGGTAGTACTTAATGCCCATGAAGGATTCACGTTTCATCGTTGTATTGAATTTTGATCGAATATATGATATAGTGGATGCTATGCAACTTTTTATAGAAGATTGGTATAATATTTTTCCTATGATGCTGTATCTAAATTTTTTAGATGATTGTACCGTTGGAGTATCATTTCATTTGTACTTATTTTAATAGGACTTGCATATACAAAAAACAATTCTCTAATGCAGTTCTTATGATCCCTATCTTCCCAACCCTAATGTTGCCACTCTTCTTCGCTTTTGGCCACTAAAATATTTCCTCTTACTCGTTTCATATGCACCTTACACCACATTGCCTGCATTGTCACGTACATTTGTCTTCCCCGTGATTGTGTACTTAATGTTTAGTTCTTTACATATCACAACAGCCAAAGGAAAGAGGACTATTTGATAATGAAATATAAGGAAAAAATGATAATTAAAAGGTTGATATATTTATTTTAGTTTTTAATTAAATATATCAAATTTTCAACTTCTATTTTTCGTTATATTTTATTATAAAAAAAAGGAGGAAATTTGAGATAGAGATTGGAGAAGGAAGAAGTGATAAGGGAAGTGAGAGAACAAAATAAAACATTAGTATGTGGGTAGACCGTAGTAGTATCCCATGAAACATCTCAATCGGAAAGTAAAATTCGGTTTGGTGAGATCATGATTGTGTAAGGGTAGAAGTAGACCTTCTAAAAACTCAAGTCTAACCAAGTCTTATCCAATAACTTTAAAGGCCAAATTAGACATATATGCACCTTGAAAGTAACCTTCAATGCACTCAATTTTGCATTTAATCTAACATTCAATATACTCATATTTTAATATTTAGGTTAGAGATTTGATTTGGAGAATAATATAATAAAGAAGATATTCTTTTAGTGATTTAAAAATCAAATCTTAAAATGTGAGTTTTCATATTTTAATATTTAGGTTAGAGATTTGATTTGGAGAATAATATAATAAAGAAGATATTCTCTTAGTGATTTAAAAATCAAATCTTAAAATGTGAGTTTTTTATTTGATAGATTTGATATTTTTGGAGATAAAAATATATGTTTATTTGAATATTTGAGTTATTAATTTGGTGATTTATGCATTTTCTTATATTGAATAATGAATTTTTCTGAATTTTGTATTGAAGATGATAATAAATTTTTTGAATTTATGTAAAAAAAAATGATAATATTAATGACATTTTAAGATATAAATAATCGAATCGCTACTTAAAATTTAATAAAGGATTGCAAAATAAACGTTATAATTGTTATCTAAAATTAAATTAAATAATCGCAAAATGTATTCTATATATTTTTTATAATATTAATGAGCAAATGTTTTAAAGTTATTGAAACTTTTAAAGCTAAAGAGAGAGATAATGTCCATAAATAATGCCAAATAATAATAATAATATTAAAAGAAAAAAGAATATACATAATCAAAGTAAATCATTTTATATTGATATTTAATGAAAATATATTAAAAAATATTTATTTTAAAAAAAATAGATGTTAAAGAAGTATATATGACAGCACAATTTCATTGTGCGACCGTGAAAAAGATGCATGGTTGATTAGATTTTAATAATAACAATAATAAGGGAAGATAGGGGAAATAATATAAGATTAGAGGAAATCGTGATGGGACACGAGCCCTTGTTTAGGGGTGATACAGAAAATGCAATGAGAGTAAGACAGATAAAAGCTGCTTAAGGTACACTGTTGCTACCATTTTGTGGATGCAGATAATTAAGATGTGGTGGACCACCAAACTTGTACTTTTAACTCACAGCCGCTCACTATATATATACGTATATATTTTGACAGCCACTGTATGTTTATTGTTGGTACAAGCTAACTTTTATATATCATTTAATTTTTTTTTTAAATATAAATGTATGTTTAGATCTATGTTTTGTGAAATTTTTTCACGTCTATGTATAATGGACATGGAATTATAGAGTTTGTGAAATCGTATGAATATATACTTTTTTTAAATTTTAAATATAGGTTAAGTTAATAATTTTTTCTATTTTTATGATTAATATCGTGATTTGATTGGAATCAATTTCACAACTTGAGTTTTTAGAGATTTATTTTATTTTTTTTTCTTCTTAAATTAACTCTAAAAAAATATTTTCTTATTTATAGTGATTAAAATAACGTCAATTTTCTTTAGAGTTTTGAGTGATTTTAAATATTAATCGATTGATCTATTGTGATATTTGCTTTATTTTAACATTAATTGATCACCATAAAAATTATTTGTTAATTTTATTTTTTTATGCTATAATGTACCACACTTTGTGATGGACAATAGATTAATGAAGTAATTCAAAACTTTAATGAAGATTCG
Organism: Cicer yamashitae; assembly: GCA_037974755.1. Classification (NCBI taxonomy): domain Eukaryota; kingdom Viridiplantae; phylum Streptophyta; class Magnoliopsida; order Fabales; family Fabaceae; genus Cicer; species Cicer yamashitae. Next base: position 4,891,742 of record JBBPBQ010000002.1, read on the forward strand.
ATGAAACTCTTCGAAAATACTTCATCTAGTTACTATTATAAAAAAAAAACTACTCCTACAAATATTAAAAAGTGTAGTTAAGTGCAATTAATTTTCTAAGTTTCGTGTAAAATAAAAGTTAAATCTACTAAATTGTCTCTTTTTAATATCAAAATTAAATGTTTTGAATAAAATGAATGATGTATTGAGAATAATAATATTAAATGAGTAAAAATTAATTAATTTTTGTTTATGATAATAATAATTAACATTTAAGTTATTTATTTATTTATAATAGTGACATAATATAAGTTAACGAATCACTTGATCTTTACAAGTGTGACAATAATTCAACCACGTTAAATAAATTAAAATTTGTGTTTGTTTAAACATGAGAACACCTCGAATCACATATTAGCTAGTACAAATTAAAATTTGCTTTCTTTTTGTTGGTCCGTTGAAAATTTGCTTTTTTTTTTATTAGTGATTGATTCTGAATTTATGATAAACAATTGAGGATAATATCTAGACAGCGCAAGTAGCAAACGATTAGGCATTTGAATCGATTAAGAAACCATTTCCAATGTGATGGGCCTACGGGCTTGACTTCTAAGTTTATTTAGTTGAACCAACGGAGCATCGCGACCAAGCTGCTTTCACTTGGACGAAAATATGTATAATTATTTGAGGAGCAATGGGTCCACTACTTTTGTTGTGTTTTCTGAAATTTGGGCTCAGCAATGTAACGTGGCTTTTCTGATTCTTCAGGTTGTAGGGTCCAAGAGACAATAGATATCTCTCATTCGTGGAGCTATTTGTACAAAGTGACAAAAGCTTGGAAACTCTGAAAAGTGAATCATAATTGAAGATATGGATGAATTTAGATCAATTCAACCAACTTTTTAAAATAATTATATCGAATCAAATAAATGGTTGGAATTTACTGTTATAAGTATAGTCCACTCCAAAACAACACGAAAGAAGTAATCTTCAAATCATGGAGTGGTCTGTGTGGTGTGGGGCTGGGCACTAATCGACTCTATTTGCAAGCTCTAGTTACGAGCTAGTGCCTCTGCGACGTGATCCGGGATCATTTCTAATACATTATTATTAATAAAGAAAATTCAAATACATTTTTGGTTTTTTTTATAACAAATTCAACTTTTAGTTCTCAAATAAAGATTAGTTTAGTTAGAAAGTAATTGACTAACATTAAGAAGGTCTGTCACGACTTTCATATTTCTCAGGAATTCAATTTATTTAAATTTTTATTTATAAAAAAAATTTGTTCACTTATTTTTAAAATAAGATTTTCTCATCCCTCTATTTTACATTTTTAAGATTTTATTATTCCTTCAACTTTTATGATGTATTACTCTGGTTAATGGTGTGTTATTTAGATGACGATGAATTATATAAAAATAAGACTACATTAGCATATTTGTTTCATATATTACCTTTAATTTATAAATATATTTAATAATTAAATAATGTTAAAAAAATTATAGAAAGAGACCAACAAAGTCTTAAAAATTATAAAATAGAGAGATCAAAAATCAACTTTTAAAATTAGGAGGACTATAAGTTAAATTTAAGTAAAATCGAAAATCAAAAAGCACATTTGAGCAAATAATATCAATTAAATCAACAATTTCTTAAAGTTGTAAGGTTTAAACAATAATTTAATCACTCAAGTTTATGAAATACCATTATTCACTCAACTTTATGAAATACCACATTATATGTTTGATTCAATGAAATAAATAAGTAAAGACATGTTTAAATTAAAAGAATGAAGAGATTTTAATTAAAAATATGTTTAATTCAAAAGATAAAATAAATTTTAAATAAATTTTAAATAATTTATAAGTATTTTTAATTACCTTTTCATCATCCCTACAAATTCAACAATTTGAGGGAAAACAAAAAATGGATCTCAAGAAATTTTGCTAACTGCCTTCTAAAAAAAGAAACGAACACACATATAATTATAAATATTCCCTCTCCAATCTTCTATCTATCTCTAACTAAACATATACCAAAACTAATAAAAGATAGTACATGTTTATGTCAAGGCAAGCATAAAGCATGCAACATTCTAGAGTTAATTTTGAAAATAAGAATACCAATGACTTATTTTTAATTTATGAGAATAACTTATTATTGTTAAATTTGAGAAATTGAACTGATCTATTTTTACTATATCAAACTGTTAGTATAAAAAAAATCAGGTTAAGACCTCATATAACTCGGTCAAATGTCGTATTTGGAAAACATGACCATAATAAAAAGCCTACACTTAGATCACAGCATATCATCTAAAGATATTTGAATTTTTTCATGTTTAAAGGGGTCGGTTCATCCTTTCACCATTAAAATTTATAATGGTCTATGATATTTTAATAGTAAAATGATAAACATAACTCCTCAATTTAATTCATACATGAGAGATTTAAATTCTTGTTCAAGAATACTAACATTGGTTAAAAAAAATTAAAAAGCTGATTAATTAATTTTTTTGACGTCAAGTTGATGAAGTAAATTGATTCTTGGTGTAAGGAAAAAAAAAACAATAATTCTTGGTGTCTCATCGTAAAGCATAATAGAAAAACATAACAAGAAGTATATTAGTAATTATTTCACTTTATCCAAAATTAAATATAAATAAAAATGATAGTTAATATCTAATTAAAAATTCAACTTTTTCGGTTAAATTTTTTTAATTATATTTAATTCCAGATTAGTATATCTTGAGATAAAAAGTCATACTAGTTGCAAACCCAAATCCCATTATATATGTGGTAGCTCGTCTATGCTCTAGTTGGATGATCTGGAATTATGCTTGAGTAGCAAATTTCGGAGCTCCACCGGGTCAATTTTAGGGGTGTGATTGATGGGCCTGTAGTATCCCGTTTCTGGGTCTGGGGCCCAAGTTGAGCAGGCCTCTGAGCCATCTCTCGACATAGGCTTCTCTTCAAGGCTTCCCAGCTTTCCGTGGCCCTTCGTAACACTACCCAATTCAACTCTCACTGAACCATCAGAAGCGGCTGCAAACCCTCGCCTACAATCACAATAAATGGTAAATTGAATTTGTGGAAGATTATCACAGTTTTATGTAAAAAAATATCGCAAAATATAGATAATCACCTACCTCACCAAAATTAAACTTCATAATGAAAGTAGCAGAATGTCGAAAACAAGACCTGAATTGTTTTATAAAGTAAATATTGAACTTCTATGTGTGTCAATTAGTTTACAGCATTATGTGTTTTCATTTTATTTTATGTTGATGATAAACTCTTTTGAGTGAAAGATAACAGTAATTATTTTTACAAAGTAAAAAGAGTCTTAATTTTATACATACATTCCTTTCACAATTCAAATCGTTGTATAGGTTTCGAAAAATTAAATATTGAATAGTTTTCATATTGCTTTTATTTTTGGGTTGAGTTGAATAAGTTTAGAGTCACCGTAACCAAAAAAGTTTAGAGTCACTATAAATTTTTTTTAACCTTTTAATAATTCTTAAAACTTTTATGTTTTCACTTTTCTATTTTTCAGACAAAAAAGTTAAGAAAAATTTTATATCCGCTAAAAACAAAATTTTAAAATTGTATAAGGATTAAAAATTTATTTAATTTTTTTTCTTTATATATTCATAATATAAAAAACAAATATATTTAGTTTATTGTTTTATTCGAGGTTGTTCGTTCTAGTTCATCGAATTGGCCACAAATCTCATATATCTGATTTCTAGTGTAATCACAGCAAATAACAACTCTAAACAGTAAACATCTTTGTTTTGTTTTGTACAAAACTAAAAAACATCTCTGTCAAAAGAAATACCAATATTAACGAACGCGATAAATTGGTGGTTGCTGGTTTATATGACGATATACAGAACAGTTTAACAAACTGTAAGGAAGATGAAATAACAATAATATGAAAATTGGAACTGACCGAGGAAACAGCGGGAGAGATTGAGCAATAAGGGTACAGAGACGGTTACTTTGTGGGAGAGAGCAAGCCATTTGTTTATTTATTTGATGCTGCGAAAGCTATTCTTTGATATTTGTGGAGATGCAGAATGCTTCCGCAGCAGCTACTTAATGGGTTTCTTGTCTCTGCAGACAATGTTAGGGTTTCTGAGACATTATATAGTAGTGCACATAGCAGAACGTAGATTTTGTTGTGTTGGCTGTTTCGGGAAAGCTGAAACCGGAACCAACAATAACCATTTGGGTGCGAACACCTAATCATAGGTCTGATGTGATCATGACACGTGGTTACTTTATTAATACTATTATTTTTAGGGATTTTTTATAAATAATCCAAATTTCAAAAAAAATTACCATCACTCAGTTTTAAAAACTATATATCAAATTATATCATTTTTTTTTTATAGTTTGAAGTCATCATTTGCTAAGGTAGGTTGCTTTTCTAAAAGAAGTTTAAATTTGCAATCATAACTTAGAGTTGGATTTGATTTTTTAAATAGAGAAGTCGCATTTTAAAAAAGAAATCTCTTACTTACAATGTTTTTTTAAAATTAATTGACAAAATTATATATATATATATATATACATAACTCATTCATAAAAAATTTTATAAAAAATACAATAAAATTAATAAAATTATATTTAATTGGACTAATGGTTGAAATAGTTTTTTTGCATTACTTCTCTCTCAACATCCTCAAGAACAAAAAGATTAAATAAAAGAATAACAAACTTGTGATATATTAAGACATCGTCAAAATCTCATACGTGTGAGAACGTTTCATTTAAAAAGTTGTCTTTGAAATTAACGACTTCTAGCTATGACAAAAAATAGAATAATTTGATACGTAGTTTTTAAAAGAGAGTATATTGATAAAAAAATTTAAAAATTAGGTTATTAAAAAAAAACCTTTACATTCACTGTGTTATATTTTTTTATACAATTAATAATATTTTTAATTATGATGAAATTAGGACCTTATATCTTTAATCCTTACTTAAATTTTATTATTTTGTTAACCCTTATTGTTTTAGTCATTAACGAAATACTCCATGTTTATCAAATAGTTGCTGATTCGTTTAATGGAAGTGCCACGTAGACAAACACATATAATTTTTTATTAACAATTTATATAATTTAATTAATCAAATTTAAATATGAATTCTAACGTAAGATCGTAATTTCTAGAATCATTTTCTAGGTTTGAATCTACGTTCGTGATAATTAATTTTGATTTGATTTTAGTTAAAAATTAATTAAATATAAATTATTTATATTTAAATACATTAATGTAAAAATAATTTTTATTAATATAGGTTGTTGGAATAATTTAGATTAAAATTGATTTTGAATGTATAATTACAAAAATTGATGTTAATATGTGCAATTAAAATTATCTATAGATTATTATGGGTTTGAATTAACATGAGTTTTAATTATATATATATATATATATATATATATATATTATAATTTTAGATTCTATTTAAATATAGGTTACACTTTTTAGTTTATAATATAAATATATAAATAAGATTATTTAACTAATAAAAAATTGTTTAATAAAAGAAGAAGCATCGCTTTCAGTTATACAAAAATGAAAATGGCTTTTACTTGACCGTAGAAGCTTTTAATTTGAGCTTCAAACCAAACTTGGTTTTAGCTGTTGAATCGATTCATAATAATTTTTAATGAACTCACTCTTAAACGTCGACGGACGCACGTTTGAAGGTTGCAACGTGCAACCAAACAGGTACTTTTATCAAGACACGTGGGAGCAAGAGAGAGAAAAGCAAGTCCTAGCAGTGATGGGTGGGTGAGCAACACTTCTCAAAATGTCAAAAGTTGCTAAAAATTTGAATTTTCAAATTAAAAATTCTAATTTTTTTTTCTAAAAACCCCTAATCCCGAACTTTTAACCACCCTATCCTCTCCTCCACATCTATATATCTCTCTCCACTTTAAATTTTTATTTATTTTTCTGAATAAAAAAATCAAGGGCTATGATTGGTAATTTATGTGCGATTGCAGTGAGCCAGTGACTCTAGTCAATCTCGGTCCCTTCTGTTTACTAGAACAGCTAGATGGAAAAAACCACAAACCCAATTCCTCAGGGCCTCTATTTGGTGCTTAAAGAGAATTTGAACTTCATGGAACAAAAGATAGAGACTTTGGACCAAAATGAACACACGAGACTTTAGATCATACGTACACTTAATCATATATGCACTCATATCTACAAAAAAAAAAGGGAATCTGTATGTCTCGTCTTGTTGCTTAGTTTTTTTCCCCCTTATATATATATATATGTATGTATATATTTGCATTTAATTTATGATAGTAAATTTAGAGGTTTTCCCCCATTCCGCGTGTCTTATATTCAATGAATCTAGTAACACTTGAGAATCAGAAGAATTGTATATACACAGTAATGTAGAACTGCATTTCTCAATAATATTTTGGTAAATCACGTTATACAAATTAAATACAACAAAAAAATGCATCTTTTTCCCTTGCTGCTTATTTCGCTGCCAGACGTATATAAATCTCATCCAATGACTAATACATATATATCTAATTTGATCCAAAACAAGCCAAATAAGTTAATTTTTGTTGTTATTATACATATATGTTTATTTTCACTAACTTATTTTTCTTTTAAGTTTGTTTTATTTTCCACCTGAGTTGTACTCTATCTATGCTGCAGATGAACCTTTGCCCCCATTACCCTTTGAGTCACCGAATAATCTTTGTCGAAAATCAGAGACCATTAGAGGAAGTCCCTCACGAAGGGACACAGATGGTTGCCACCCAAGAAGCTCTTTCGCTTTGGAGATGTCTGGCTTCCTCTTGTGTGGGTCATCCTCTGTATTTGGTCTGAACTCTATCTTTGCATTTGTGTCTATAGTCTCTTGCACCACCTGCACAAATTAGAAGAAAAATACATACATATATTTATGTATTCATATTTTTAAATAAAATAAATCAAAAAATCACACAAAAGTTTCGCATTCCCTCTATATAGATAAGACTACATGCAGCCTAAAGTAATGAGTAGGTGAGTACCTGAGCAAGTTCAAGCATGGTGAATTCACCAGGGTTGCCAAGATTGAAAGGCCCAACATGCTCACCTTCCATCAGCCGCATCAATCCCTCTACCTGTTATATATGTGTAAAGCTCCATCAATATTTAAACATTTCCATATATAGCTCTCTATAGTACTCCACTTAGTATTAGAAGGATTGTGTTGATCCAAACAACTGAAAAAGAATACCAAGTCCGAAACATATTGAAAGCTTCTTGTCTGTTTTCCATCGCCATAAACAGTCAAAGGTTCCTTCCTCAATGCCTGCATAAAGTTTAAAATTGTGAATTAGTTAAAGCAAAACAACAGCTAAATAAGTAACCTCAAATAAAAAATTGTGAAAAAAATATGGCAGAGCCTTACCTGAGCAACGAAGTTACTGACCACACGGCCATCATCAATGCACATTCTTGGTCCATATGTGTTGAAGATTCGAGCAATCCTCACCTATAAGTAGTTAAATCATAATCAATCCCTTCTAATTAATTAATTAATATCAAACCTTACATGATATGAAAGCAACCGACCTCAATGCCAGCGCCTCTGTGGTAGTCCATTGCCAAAGTCTCAGCGACACGCTTTCCCTCATCGTAACAGCTTCTTACACCAATGGGATTAACGTTTCCCCAGTAAGTCTCAGCCTGAGGGTGTTGTAGTGGATCACCATAGACCTCACTCGTGCTAGTCAGCAAAAAACGTGCACCCACTCTTTTTGCCAATCCCAACATGTTCAGTGTCCCCACTACATTCGTCTTGTGCACTCGATCCACACCAAATCATTTGAATCAAGGATTCCAATTATTAATATATCATTCATGCATAGATAGAAGATTATTATAAACAAAAAAAGAGATAATAGTAAAAAAATGATGAAGGATATGATGGTTTTGACAGGATTGAATTTGTAATGAACAGGGGAAGCAGGGCAAGCCAAGTGATAGATCTGGTCAACTTCAAGAAGAATAGGTTCAACGACGTCATGTCGAATAAGTTCAAAATTAGGATTACCAATATGATGTATAACGTTCTCTTTCCTTCCAGTGAAGTAATTATCCACTACGATCACGTTGTCACCTCTTTCAATCAAACGGTCCACGAGATGGCTTCCAACGAAACCGGCACCACCGGTTATCAGTATTCTCTTGTTTTTCTTGTTTTTCAATCCAACGGCCAAAGGAATCCTTCCTTTTCTTTCGTCTTCGTTGTTGCGTGTGGAACCGTGTTCCTCTAATAAAACCCGTCGAATCGGAAGAGTCAACTCGGTTTGGATGAACGACGAGTCATGATGATGCTGAAGAGAAGCGGATCGATAAGGGAGAAAGTGGAAGAAGATAGTGGAAATTGCAATGCCAATGAGGAGGAACGGTGCTCGATTTCGAAGCATGTTCCTCGATTTCGGAGGTGGAGAATTGTGACGACTCGATGATGAATCTGTGTTGCGAGGATTATCAGATTGATATTCTCTTGTTTGATTTCTGTGAATTAGTTCAGAGCTCATCTTCTTTTTGTTTCTTTCTTACACACTTGCACTTGCATTTGCATTTGCACAGTACTATTACTCTTTTTGTTTTTTGTTGTTTCGTAGAATTGAAGATGGAGAGGGAATTGCTCTGATTTGTGATGCATGAAAATTGGCTTTATAATCGTTCCAACGTGCGCGGAATTGGTGCTTTCTCTTTCCTTTACTTAATTTCCAAGTTTGAGGTTCGCCATTTTTCTAATTTTTCTTTTTTTAATTCATTTATTAATTAATGTGATTTCTAATTCATTCCACGAGTCACGAGAGGCAAGGGGGATTCTCATTGATCACTCATCACTATAATTTTGTGTCTGCAAAAAATATATCTATATCCATTATATACTAGTATATGCTTCTTGCAAGATGCAGCCATGGAAACTCCACCGTCACAAAATATCGAGTTGACTCTGCTTAATGATATTGATATATTTACAATTTTTATATACTCATTTACCACTTGATTTTTTTTTTCTATCTATATATCTCTTTTTATCATATCATTTACTCAAAGTGTTTAAGGGTGTTGGGTGTCCAAAACAGTTTTTTCCTACACAAATTAGTTCACACTTATCGAGTGTTTAGATTTTTTCTTTACCAGCAACTAGCGTTCATATAGATACTCTCGTATTTATGTGTTCTTCTATTTTTTTTATGATGTTAACGTAACTAACATATCGTAGTCATGAACAATAATTTTCATGTAATTTTAATTTTAAATAAAATAAGTCAAATTTTATAAATATAATATCAGTTATCCTTCTTTTAAAGTGGACATTAGCATCAAAACTATCAAATTATTTGTGGTTATTTATTGCCTTTTAAAATAGACTAAAGGGTAAAATGAAAAAGAAAATAGTTCACATCAAAATGAGATATTAAAGATTCCTATTATAGGATGGGATGTCTAGACTAAATCAATTTGATATTAGCTATAGTTAAATGGGCAGGCCTACTTAATGAACAACTCAAACGAATTTGATTAAAAAAAATATTTAATTGCAATTTTAATCCATCTATTTTTATTGATTCGCGAAATTGACCTTTTTATTTTAAAAATCGACAGTTTTGATTCCTCATTCTGTTTTTTTAACTAAAAAATGATGACGTTATATGTTTTAAATAACGTGACATATGATACAATAATGTAAAATGATTAATACTCATGAAATTTGAATAAAACGCAGCAATAAGTTAGCTTTCAACTTCAAAATTTTTTCATATTTTTAATTTAACTAATGACATATGAATAATTAATGCATCTAGATGTTTCTATATAATAAAATTGTATGTTATGTTATTAAAAATATGTCAATTCCACATTTTTTAGCTAACAAATCTGAAAGAGAAACTAAAATTGTCGACTTTTAAAATAGGGGACCATTTCTGTGAATTGGTAAAAATAGAGGAACTAAAAATGTAATTAAACCTTAAAAAAATATCCAAGATGAAGACAAATCAAACATTTATGCAATACCTAAGTTAGCCCTGTACAAGGCACAAAGTAGTAATATATTTTTTTGTAAAAATATTTTGGGAGTTTTTTTAAGTTGTGAGGGGATGAATTTTTTATTATTAATAAACATGAAGGAATGACTTTAAGGATAAAGGAGGAAAAATATATAAATAAAATGAAGATAGTCTTTTATATAAAGGGATAAAAATATGTTAGATTGGGTTAGGTTTTGTAAGACTTACATTTGTACAGTCCCATTTGATAAAAATAAATAAATGGATCCTTTGATCCTTTAAGTTGTTTATTTTTCATAAGTTAGTTTTTTTTTTAAAGTTTTTTTAACAAATTAATCATTTAACTCTATATTTGCAACAAGTTAATCATTTAAGTCTATAAACGTTTTTGATAAAGTCGTTTTTCTCCAAACCTAATAGCCGCCTCTCTTTTCTCTTTGTTTTATTTTCCTTTTTTAATCTAAAATGGGTGGTTTAAAGCTAATTTTTGGTTCAAAATCACTTTTAAATTGTTTTTCTCATTTTTTAATTAAAATAAGTGATTTTCACACATATTTCCATCGTGTTTTTTTGTTGTGATTTTATCGTCTTAATGCAATATTGTTTTGTTTTTCTCATCTTGTTGATGTGTTAATTTGGTTTCCCGCATTGTTGCAATATTTGTTTGGTTTCAGATTGACAAATCAACTTCTATCCGATGCAAATTCAATCAATCAATTTGGCGTTTTCAATGTTGCAACTTCGGATATATTGATATTTCGAACACTTTAATTTTGTCATATTTGTAGATATTTTTTTTCTTCGTTTTATGCTATTAACCTGAATGTTGTGAGTTTGTTTGCAGATTTATATTTTTCGTTATTAGCCACTCTTAATTGTATTATTGATCGATATAATTTTTATTAATTTAAATGAATGAATGTCGTATTTTAGTCTAAAAAAAAGTCTATTAACGTTTACATGGTTAACCCTTTAAACAAAATCTTATACAAAGAATGTTATGTGTTGTTCAATAATCCAAAACATAAGATTAAAGAATGATCCTTTATATAATTCAATGTGATTACATAATTGATCACTAAAGAATCCAAAATAGGACATTAAAAAAACATTTAAATTTTAAAATAAACATACTTAAATCTATTATTTTGTCCGCCTTATTGACTCCTTTGCCCTTGATGATAGTTTAGATGTTCCAACATTCTTAAACACAACAAAAGTTTTATTTGTAGTTGATGTTTGAGATTGCACATAAGTTTTTTGTAATTAAATATGTTTGAAAGATTAACCATGTAAAATATTTATAGATTCAAAGGACTAACTTGCTAAAAAAAATAACTTAAAAGATTAATTTGTTAAAAATAAATAACTTTAAGGACGTGGTTATACTATTTACATCTAATAGGTAAGAACATTGTAGTTAGATACAACAACTTTTGAGTTGTTTATATTAGACAACAGGTTAATGATAATGTTTATTTATTAGTAAGAATATTTATTTCCTATATTTCTTACAGTGATTTGCATTTGCAACTGCATTGTATTTTGAGTTTTATTGATAATGAAATGAGTTAATTTGATTTCAATAAATAAAAAATTACCATTATTATTTCAATTAAAGTTCATTTTTTGCACATTTTTGTGGTGCTAAAATAACCAATAAATTAATATTTATAAATTACAGTAATTAATGTATTAACGGTAAAAGAAGACGTATGTAAGATGACGTGTCACGAATATGTCTAAAGATTTAAGAATTAAATCAATGACTCAATAAATAAATCTATACAAATTATGTTTTTTCTTTTTGATATTTGAGTGTAAATCGAATCAAACCAATATGATTAAACTTTTATTGGTTTAACGACCGGTTTCACATTATTTAAAATCGATTCCTCAAAATCTGAATCAAACTAATATATTTTACTATAATTTATTTTATTTTATTTTATATTATGTTTGTAATGGTCATCTTAAAAAAATACATTATAATCATATATTTTTTAATCATTATGTATAATTTTTTCTAGATTATAACTCACATACTTGTTTTAATAGTATACAAATTTAATTTTTTAAAAAATATGTTCTAATTTTTTATTTATAATTCGCATCCCTATTGAACAAAACCAAACAACCTGTTTTTATCGATTTAACTAGGCTTGGATTTTGTGATGATTTATTAATTGAGTTTCACTATATATCATCATCTATGAATAACACTATATCTTTATATTTAAATATTTTAATATTAAAATTATATGAAACTGATTAAAAACAAACATTCTTTAAAAAAAATTCATTTATTTTTCTCTCCAATAAATATTTATTTAATATCAAATCTTATGAAATTAAAATTCAACGATTAAGTGTGGAATGAGAATACAAATTAAAAGACTAAATATAAAGATTGTGTATTGAAACTTGTATATGTAATTTCTCAAAAAACAAAAGATTATCTTTTCAATACAAAATTTATAATTTTAAATTCTTTAATATGTGGTCTTAAAGAATAAAATTTATTAGAGAATTTAAATCTATATTGTACCATTTGAATAAATGAATATTATTTATTTTAATTAAAATAAATTTTATTAAAAAAATCTTTATTTTATGAATTATTTAGATAAATTTACAAAATATTCTCCATAAATAACTTGGACATTACCCAATTAAAACTTTTAAGAAATTGCTACAAAATACACTTGTTTTTAACGTTTAGCTAACTTTATTTCCCATCTTCTTTCCTTTTCCCGAAGCACGTGATGGCATGCGATTATTCACATTTTCCCACACAAGCCAAGCCAAAGTAAAAACAAAAAACACAAATTGAAAATTATTTATTTAAATGTACGCGTCCCCAACCCAACCCGAAGCACACAATCACTTCACTTTATTTTAAGCCCAAATAAATCGAGATAAGACAACACTCAACCTTTCATTTCATCACACACAAAACACAAATTCAACTCTTTCAAAAGAAAAAGTTGAATAACTAAAAAAAAAAAAAAATGATTCCAGAAAGACAACAAGGTGGTGCAGGTGCACCTCACGGCATTCTTCTGGCAGTTGTGGTAGCAATAGTGGTCATAGTTCCTTTCCTTCTCGGAGGAGATCAAGGCGAAGCTATCACCGAAGCTATATCGGAGCTTCTAAGTCCACTCGGTCTTCTTCTTTTACCTATCATCCTTCTCCTCACTATTCAGTTCCTCTCCTCCGAACGTGGATCCTTCATCTCAAGCATTTTTTCCACCGGCGAACCTGACACCATCCACCGTGTTAGTGGCTCACCGTTCGGCGTCGCACTTTTTCTGATCCTCATTCTTATCCTTTTGTATAACCGCGTTTCCATCTTCGGCGGTGACGATTCCGATGACTGAAACTTTGCAAGTTTTCTAGATCTGACTCGGTTTTTTTTGTTTGTTTTTTTTCCTACACGCGCGCACGCTTTTTTGTATATGCTGTCAGTTATTTTTGTTAAAGAAAAATTGAAGTAGTATGTGAATGGAATTTGATCATTTTCCTTCTTTATTTTAGTGCTACATTACATTATTTGTTTATAACAATCTTTTTACCTATTCTACGCGTAGAAGATATTTTTCATTTGTGTAAGAGCCGAGAGGGAAGACTATTATTTGTGCTGAAATAATAACTAGTTTGGTTGGAGTTAAAGATGCCTCTAGGGTCAAGTGAGAAGTTTGGAAAATAGAATTTGTAAGAAAAAAATTAAATTAGTTTGAAATATAGGCTTACTAGTATATGGTTGTTTAAGAGTTGATTATGAGTTTTAAGTTGAAAATTTGAAATAGTATCGATTTGTCGGTGCGTGCAGGGTGGCCGTGGCTTTCTCTTGCTTTTATGCATTGAACGCGGCCTGCGCTGGCCCTTCTCTTCTGCTCTCTATTAATTTGGATCATTTTGTGTTTGAATTAAATATGACAGAGAGATATTTATTATGTCACCATTATATTTTTCAATTTACAAAATATTAAAGTATGGCCCAAGAAATGGATTTTTCAATTTACAAAATATATAAGTGTGGTTCAAGAAATCAATTCTCTCATGTTAAATTTAAAAACGAGAGGAACCAAATACCTTTATATTTCTACTCCAAAACTGTATGCCAACTACGTGTCGATGTTCCATTCATCCCTCTGTTCCTTTACCCCAATACATACATTTTTCCAATGTTAGTCCTTCTGTCTCAATAATTGATCCATTAATATGAATTTGTTCCAAAATAATTTAGGATTTCAATTTTCTGTACATTTTCATTTTAATTTTAATTGTACTATTTATTTAATATTATTTTTAATATAATATTTTTTATTATATATTTATGACATTGATAGTATAATACTTAATAATGATATTTTGATAAAAATAGTATTATTTCTTTCATTTATATATATTTTTTAATATATATAAAATAATCAAATGATTTTATTATTTTGATAAGAGAGAAGTAACTATTCTTACAAAAACAATAACAAAAAGCAAAAAATCATGCGTCCTCTTGTAATTAATTTGATTATTTTAACCTACTATATTCTATAGTTAGTTTCTTTAACTTAAAATTTTAGTTTTCATAATTTTTGTGTGTAATCATACTGGATAGCACAGCTGATTTTTATTGTTAGACTTAAGTGCTCGAGTGCACTCATGCAACCACACAAGATCTCAACCGTTCAATCAACGTCTTACGATCGAGATTTAAAGATTAATTTTTAAAAATAAAAGAATCAGATAATTCAATTTTGATTAGACAATTGAAATTTGTCTGATTGCCTTGTAATCAATTGCATCTAATTTAAATTCTTTTTTTACATCTTATGCTAATTGTATTACTTTTTATAAATGATATTAATTGTACTTTTAGTCCTTATATTATAAGTATTGCAATTTGAATTTTAATATTCTGTGATAAAACATAATTTATTTTATTTATATAATTAATCTTGTTATACTTTTCATTTATTTAAATTAACATTGATTCTTTTATAAAAAATTCTCTATCAAATTTCATAAAAGAATTTGACATTGCTACTATATATCTTATCATAAATTGTGCATGTACAGGTTCTCATAACAAAGTTTAGGTACATTGGATTGCTTAAGTACCAAATCTTTTGAACTCAAAATACTTTTCAAAACACCATTTTTTAGTATTATCTTTATTTTCTGATGTGAAAAATCATATAATATTGCAGTCAAGTATCAAAAAATTCTATCTCTAGACCGAGCCAAAGCTCTTGAGTAACATTGTATGGAACATAATCACACAAAAATGTGAAACCTAAAAAAAAAAAAAATTGTAGTCTGTGTGTTATATATCTATAATAATAAGTGTTTAGGAAAAAAAAAATTCTAAATACCCATATCTATAACAAGAAGAACTAAAGAGTAACATTTTAATTTCTTTTACAATACATAAAGTTTTGTCAAGCACCCAATGACCCAATATACCCACTTCTCCAAGATAATAACTTGAATTACATATCACAATATTCTACGACATCAGTGTAAAAGAAAAGAAGAAAGATAAATACAAGTTTGAAGTATTTCCAACTAAAGCATCTTGCCACGAAAGTAACGAAGAACTATAGTCAATATATATCATTGCTCTCTCTCTTCCCTTACCATATTCAACACTGCAAGACTTGTTTCAAGGAAATAAAATTTCAAAAAACTTAAACACTTATGGATGGATATGATTTAGTGTTACTAATTTGGACTTTTTGTTTTTTGATAGGTATGTAATTACCTTTCCTGTGGCTGTTTATGCGTTAAAGTAAAAGCATATATACTTGAAAACAATGTATGATCCGATTGCCTCCGACTATAGATGATTAAAGGATTTGGGACAGGTTAGGCGACCGGGAGAGAATATTTCAGCTTTGTCCCACTTTAATTGGATACGATTAATGCTTAAGTAAGATCTTTCTAATAGTAATGGGAGATCTTAAACAATGATAAAGGTGACAAGTCCTGATCAATACTGATAATCACTAATTTAATAATATTTTGCGTATAAAAAAATCCATAATACTAATATAAGCGATAACTTGGTAATGATTTCAATACCCTCTGATTTAAACTAAAAATTTATATAATTCCATAATGTATGATTTCAGTTTTACATGAATGAATATAAATTTAAACTACTTTACATTCAATTTATTCAAAAAAAAAAATCCGCTTCAAAACCAAACTCGTTATTCGTAGAGTAAGATTTTCTATGGATGGTTTATTAACCAATGAAAGAGAGACAACATGATTTAAATATAATATATGGATGTGAGGTCATGTCTGTCGTGGCATCAAAGTGAGGTGTATATAATAATCAACTAAATGAGAGAGTGAATCTTGTTCCCACTAAGATCCTCAAAAGACGCTGACAAATGTCTTCTCCATCTCATCATGTTAAGTGTTGGAGGCGTTTACAGATATTTTAACCCATGAATTTCATAACGTGTGAGACATGGTTGAAGTTGAACTTTTATGGAAAATCATTTCCTATTGGTTCCTCTCAAACAAAATAGTGAGTGTCAACCTAGTTTACCGGCCATAGAAAGATATCATCAAACCCTCATATGCTACCATATGAATGGTAATTAAAAAAAAATTGATGCTAAGGATGCTATAAAATTGAATCCATTTTGCAAAGGCATGAAGGAAGAAGTAATATCACATATCACACAAGGAACGAATATACATTTACATTTAATTTGAATATCCGACAAAAGATCTGTTGACGTAAAAAATGAACAAAAGCCTTCAAACTATATTGCTACCAAACACTGGAGAGAAAAAATTACATATACATCATCAACATTGAATAAGAGATACCAAGGCACTTATCGGGGTACTCTTTTTCTACTTAGTATCTCCTGTTCTTTTAGTCGATGTTGGAATCTTGCAAGGCGAGCCTGAAGACTCACAAGACTAGCTGCTTTGCGAGAAAGCACAAAACTCAACTGGCTTACATAATTGTCAATAAGACTTCCTGGCTGGTCCACTTCTGCTAGTAGTTTCATTTCCTAAGAACCAAAAGCAATACAAGATGAGAAATTGAGAACCAACAAACAACTAGTCTACAAACAGAAAGTATTATATTCATATACCATCACTAAACTTACAGTAGAATCAGAGGAAACAGTTATATCAAAAGCTACATAGTCAATTAGTTGCAGTGGAAACTATGGATCTAGTTGGTTTATGAAAATATTAATAGTAAAAATAGTCTTGATTTCATTTTATTTGTTGTTTCCAGAAATTTTATAGTAAACAATGAAAGTAACTCAAGCCTGAAAGTGGCCTTAGAAAAGCATATAGAAATTAAATTTCATAGAATGCTAATTTGATGCTAAAGTAAAACTTGTAGTAACTCACTTCACGGACAATCTCCATTGTGTCCTCAATTTCTTTCCTATGAGCAGCAATTAGTGCTTCTTCCTCCTGCAGATATATTACTACGAAGTTAAACTGATACCTCAAATGAGTTTTACATTCAACTGAAAACATGTATAAAGGGAAGTTCTAAATATTTGGCAAACCTCAAGAACTGCGCTGACATTCACATCAGGAGAGGTTTCTGTTTCAGGCTGTCTGGATCCAGTGGTACCTCTATTGTAATTCCCTGTGGTCTGCTGCTTGGAGCTTGTAGTCAAATGATCAGAACCATTGGCATCCCTTTTCTGCCAGTTCAAAGGCCTTTCAGATCTCTCCTCCTTGGTCCCTTTTCTGCGCGGGGGAGACACTTTTTGCACTTTCTCATCCATATCGTTATGGGAATAAGGGTTCATCTTTTGACTAGTAGAATTCTTCACCTCTAACCTGTCCCTGTCCATTGAGACAGAAGCCAAACCTTTCTCCTCTCGTCCGCTGAATATATAACTGGAAGGAAAACTTGATGATTGCTTGTCAACATCAGCAGCAGAGCTGTACAAAGAATTTTCTTTCTCAATAGCTTTCCTGCCCGTATCCATTGTTTTCACCTCTTGACGTTGATCATTAAAATCATATGCGCAAGCACCATCTGAAAGGGATGATGTGGATAAAACCTCTTTATTTGAGGGAGGTACTGGATTTGGGGCCTGGTCCTTTCTAGGATTTCCACTTTTGGACAGACTCTTAACTCTGTTCACAATATGATGAAAACAATTAATATCTACAAACATGCATGTGAACGGAGAAAGTGACACCTGCTTATGAACATAATCACAATAGGGGAACACATACCGATCAGCATATCTCAAGGTATTAAGTGTGTGTTCACAAGATCCCGCATTTGGAGATATACAAGAGATCATGACAGTCTTTGAATTACCCACAAAAGAGTCACGGAGCACTTCCGTAAGTTTGCTTCCACGAAAAGGAATATGGATCTGGTCATTGTCCAAAGCTCGAATGCATTCCTTCAAAGCCAAAAGACTCTTATTGATTTCTGCTCCTTCAATCCTATACACAGTAGCAAAAAAGTGAAGAGAATTGTTTCTACTTGATAAGGTTTGTGATCTGAATAAGATAATTGCCACAGGACTGGGATTGAAGGAACCCAAGGAAGCATTGGTTAATCGAACCATGTCCTTAGCAGTTACATGAAAATAACATTCTATAACGTAAACAACAAGAAATTTGTGCAACTAAGCATTCCCTAGATTTATTGGGTTTAATTTAGTTTCGACTACCAAGTATAGCAAAAATCATAACTAAAAACTAAGACAAAAAGCTAAGATGCAAATATACAGAATTAAAATTTCAATTTTATAACATTGCTCAAAATACAGTAGCTACAGAGAAAAGCATATTTAAGTTAAAATTCAACCATAGCTATTGTTTAGCACAAGAAACCAGAACAAATATCTTGTTTCAGTTACCTTTATTAACTACAATGATTTATATTTCCAAATGCTCCTCATTTTCAAAACAGTCAAGACGTAAATAGTAAACAAACTAAAATGAAAAAAAAAAAAGAGCTCTAACAATACTTCCAAATAAATTTACGATAACGACCAAACATAATATGCTAGTCCGTTTCCGTAAAAAAGAATGCTAGAATGTTAAAAGCAATGCTAAAGGAATTGGTACATTAATGTTATCAACAAAAATCTTAACATGTATAGACCAAGCTAGAAGCCCCCATGGAAGCAGATAATTTCTGCAGAGTAGTTAATACCAATTGAAAAGTACCTCGTCTGACGGTCATTGTCAGTAGTGTCAGCACCTCTTTCACTTCCAGCAAGATCAATGAAAGAAATCTTCCCAACAACCTTTCCACTTTTTGCCTCATTTCCATCGTAATTTCGCTTGTTCTCTTTTACCTCATTGTGCCTCTTTACAACCAGTTGTAAGATAGCATGTGACCTGGAGGACTCCTCGTTTGCACCAGTGGAACCTGTACTCCTTGATGCATTACCCTTTTCAATGAAATCTTTGACAATCTGTACATCAGAAACTTCAAATTCTTGCAGTCCTACAATACAAACTTGCTGTCGCCCATCTTCTCTCATACAGAGTTTCCTATTCAAAGAGTACGCAGCCACTCAGCAATCTATTGACAAATATAATATGCAGGTTAATGCACTGAGTAAGCAAGACAACTTCTGTAATTGCATAATAATTTGGATAGATGGATGTGTACAACCCCAAAAAAAACCAATAATTTTTTTCTAGATAAAGGATGAAGTTAGTGCTGCTTAGGAAATCCAGAGGAATGTATTGTTGTGTTGTCCAAGGGTCATTTTAAGTGGACTGAGTGTAACACTCTTATGTATGAATTTGTCATGCTGAATGATACACATATTAACAACCCAATCTTCGAGTTAAGGCCCAGATCACAAATACAATACATGCCAAATGAAAACGTAATGCCTGAAGGACATAGAATTGCAACACCATACTCATGCATTTAAACTAATATACACAATGTCACACAGACAACACCAATATACTCTACAGGAAAGAAATACCTACTTCCTTTCACTAAGAAGATCAAACAGTTTTCCGCCATATATCTCAAAGTAGCTAAGCCACAATTTAAATCTCTGATTTCGGTAAACTGGCCGATGCAAATGTCTAACAAGGTCATTTGCTGCTCTGAGTGGTAATGGTTGCATAGTGTATGTTTTGCCACTTCCTGAAAGTCAAACACTACTAGCATTACAACAATGAATAAAGGTGATGGCTGGCTATACAAGGATAAAGCAGCAGCAATGGAACATGAATGGGCAATGTTGATAATTAAATATTGCTTCACTGAAGGGGCAGTATGTCCAGACTAACAGTGATTTGTTTTCAATTTCAATTTCAATTACTTGTATGATTGCGTCTACCACGGGACATAACTATGTATAGTCTAAAGCCATTAATAACCTACAAACTCTAGCCAGTCACTATATAAATCTGATAATTTTGAGATGTTAAATATACTGAGCCCATCTTTCACAAAATACCCAGGAACAACACTATCAGTGTTGTCAATCACATATTGCATAACAATAGCAATTTTTTTAAAATTTGCTATGCTATTTTGACAACACTGAACACAGGTAAGAAAAAGAAAAGAGCTTGATCTCTATCCTTCCCTTCTCCAGTTGGGGACCCACTGATATGTTCAACCACTAACAGTATCAATAATCCTCGGCAACTACTTAATTATATAAACAAACCAGTAAATATAAATTAAAAAAGAAAAAATACATAAATTTCATAAAGCTAAATGGTTTGGAGTGTATAATTGGAAGGTGCTTATCATTTAGTACAAGTATAAAATGAATAACAGGTAGCTTTGATCTTATCACCTGTCTGACCATAAGCAAAACAGGTAGCTTTGGTCCTCTCGAAAATCGTAGGAATAATAGGTTCTACTGTAACTCGATATACCTGTTATTGCAAAGCAACCATGCCTTAGATTAACAACAAAGATAAAGAGAGGCAAGCAATTGCTTCTATAAATACCAAATACCAACAACAGACAAGCTAAATAACGGTGTAAAAACTACCAAAGTATGGAGGTTAATGAAATCAATGAACAGTGAAAAATCAAATTTTGACAAGGATCTGCCTTACATCATCATTGGTAACATTCTCATCAAGAACAGCATCAAAACAAAACTCATGCTTCTCCACATAAGCTGTCAAATCAACCTTTTTATCATAGAGCAAACAATTAGACTTTTGAACAGCTAATAGATATAACAATTGCAATGTAAAATAGAACACAATATTGAGCCAGAAGTAATTCAACCTTTGAACTAATATCGTAATTAAAAATAAATGGTAAACATAGTACTTGTCTCCAACATCAACAAACCTTGAGTTTAGGTTCATGAACAGCCAAATATGCACTGTCATATACAGTTACAACATCGTCCTCCTTCTTAGCGAGCTCCTTTTTATTTAAAGGTCTTTTGCGTACCTAAAAAATGCATTATGAGAAAAAATTCATTTTTTTCTTGGAGACTTGGAGTAATTATAAATAAAATCTCCCACAATGCTACTGATCCAAACATGCAGATTAATCTAAGAACAAAAAGGTTCAAAATGCTTCACTGCATTAAAATGTAGGAATCAATAATGCAGTCAATTGTGTTATTTTCCAAATGATGATTGTTTTAGTGCAATTCTTGCTCTAGTTTGGGAAAAATCATGATTAGTAGGAGAAATAGGTGGTGGTATATAATTCAAAATCCAAGTAAATTTACAACAGCACATGAAAAATACATGCTTTGACATTTATTGATGTATATAGGTTACTTATATGCATAAAACATCGACATACCACAACTTTAATCTTAGCAACATTATTTTCTCTTGTATTATTCTCTTTTTCATTCACGGGTAAAAAATGTGACGCATCAGAATCTGCTTCCCCCCCTTCCTGCTTGATGCTAACTGGGTTGAAGTCATCTTCAAATACTCTGGTACTTCCAGGCATAAAGGGTGATGGCTCAAAGGGTTCTGACATAACATGCTGAAAAGAGGAAATAAATCAGAGCCAATGAAACATATGCGAAAAATGATACTTGTACTACTTTAAGCAAGAAAATAAGGGATGGATTAGAGTAATCATGAACAATGAAAAAGTAACAAGTTCAAACAAGACTGCTATAGGTTAGAGGATTCAAATCCAAGATTATTGTTTAAATAGCGGCTTATATAATTGAGAATATTTTCCAAATAGCTGCGCATGAAGACCAAAACAAACAGTTGCAAAAGATGGTATAAAATATCAGTAAACCTTCCATGACAACTATTGATGATACTGGGAGAAACCTTCTGTGATACATAGAAGGCAATTGCACATGTAGAACATATGACTATCTTACTACATTCTTATTCCCAAAGAATAAATGACAAATTTTATAAGATTGAATAAAAAAATTTGATTAATAATTTTATAGTGAAGGAATTGCTATGCTTAGTGTGCAACTCGTTGATTTTTTTTTAGAGTGGCTAAATTTCTAGAAATATAAAATGTAGAAAAGGAATCAAACTATGGCACTGCTTTATTTCAACAAACAGGCTAATTACAATATAATTCGTCATACCTCAGACAAAAGCTCTGTATCATCCATAGCATGAAGATCCAAAAGACCAGCTCCGAAATCCCCCCTAAAGTCAGGAGAATAAAACCCATCTGATACAGCCACTCCACCTAAAGTTTGGGAAGTGGGTGTATATGTTTCGGAACCAGATTCCCCATTAAAATTGAGATTTCTCATTAACTTAAAAAGCCTCTGTTTTTCTTCCACAGACTGTGCTCCATATCCCTATGACAATAACATGTTCATCTATGTCACCACATAAACTATCATCATATCATACACAATACACAATAGTATACAATAACAGAAAAATAAACAGCATTTAGCATGTCCAACCAGACTAATACCACAGACAATGAAAGCTTCTTATACCAAATACAAAAGATACACATTTGTATCCCTCAAAATACAGGGACTGCTGAACTTCAGGATCCATGTAAGGTGGTTGAGGTGGGGAAGTTAAGGAGTAGAGTGATAAGGTGGTTGGGGGTTCTATCTCCACCAACATAATTAACACTAACAGTAACACATACTAACATTTGCCATTTTAAAAAAAAGTGGTGCAAAATTTGAAGTTACGCAAACTCATCAAAAACATGAAAGGAAATACAATACTCACAAAACTAGTATCCTTTATCTGACAAACGTTGAATATACAATAATCACTTCAGCATACAAAATTAAGGAAAAACAGCAGACTATGCCAGTTAAAAACTTGTAAAATCAAAGAAGCAAAAGCGATTATCTTAACTAACCCAAATATTCACGCAGAACTTCAGGTGGACAAATTATGACACGAAGGAGGAAATAAATAAACTCACAATTCTTCAAAACTAGGAACAATTACCAATGAGAACATAAAGGAGTTGTTACCAATGGAAAGAGTGGTGAGAATACCTGCATGAGAAGGTTGGGGAGAAGACGTTGATCGATGGCAGTGGAAGCCAACGGAGAGGCCAGATGCTGCAAGCCGGCGGATTGCAACCAGCGCGCCATAACAGCGTCGCCGGCATCGGATGCAGTTCCTGCCGCTGCACCGTGTAAAGGTACAGCGCCGGCGTGGTCATACAGAGCAGCCGCAGCAGCATTGCTCTGGCCACCCATGTGGCGCTGTGACCGTCTTTGGGGCGCCAATTTTCAAGATCTATTTACACACGCTTCGCACAAAATAATACACACGCATTAAAATTGGAAAGTAAAAAATCATCATCATCACAGCAATAACTAATTAAATTAATAAACAACAAAAAAATAGCAGAAAAAACAAAAAGAAGAAGATAGCAATGGAATACTCACGATGAGGGGAGAATTGAAAACCGAAGAAGAACATGAAAGTGAGTAATGAATCCAAAAGCGCGAAATTGGAATTGAAGTGAAATCGAGTACGGGAAGAATGACGAATTGAGCGATGGAGTAGAGAATCGAGATCCGCGTTGTGAAATGATGAAGGATTGCGATTCCAGATCTGAAAGTGGTGGAAGAAAGCAAAAAGCAAAAGCAAAACCCCGAAACGATGGAAAGTAAGCGTAGCGTTGCTTCGAATATCCCTTTCCGTTGGTTTTGTTAAATTATTATTATTATGATTATTATTTATTATTTGTTTGTGCGTCTGAGTGAAGAAAATGATGATGATGGGAGAAATAGAAGATGAGAGATAAGTAGAAGCAACAACAACAACCAAGAGAAGGAAGTAGGCGTCGATAATATAGTATACTTCGTCAATCACAAGATACTGGAAATCCATTTTTTTTATACAAGGAAATACAAGTTTCTTTTAGATAATTATAATAATTATCCAACTTTTTTTTTTAATTTCTTTCTATATAAAAAAATGATTTCTATGTCCCCTCTCTCTTCTTCTTTTTTAATAAACCATTCTTTTGGTATTTGATTCAATAAAAAAATTTACAACATTGTTAATTCATCTAAATATTTATTATTTCAGTCAATGATGTAAATTTGTTTGTTATTTGTTATCACTATTAATTGAATCACGTGTACATATATATATAGATGTGTGCGATGAATAAACATAGATTAAATTGATATTAAATTTTAAAAAAATAATATAATATATTTAGATACATGCGTTTTTTTATTGTGTTCTTCATTTTTTTTAATTCTAATTTTTGTTTTTCAATGTCACGTTTTCTCTCTAAATTCACGTTTAATTAATTCATCTTCAACAAATGGCACTTCTAAAAAGCTAATTGTAGACCGTTTAATAGGACACCTCCTTGAAATTTATTTTATGATAATTATGTGAATTCTAATTTTATGACAATAGATTGAATTATGGTTAAGTAATCATTTTGTTTTGAATTATGTTATTTGAATCCTTTTCGTGCAATTAGTACATGATTTAGCTTTTGGTTTATTTGAATCCTTTAAATGAATTTGTACACCAATTGTATGTGTTATGGTTGGACATACAGGGACCTACTTGCTATGGTTGTACATGAATTAATAAATGATTTTGGATCCATTGTATTTTAGTTTTTATGACTCAACATATATAGACCAATTTGACAATAATTATAACATACAAGGATGACTCTAGTTTCAAGTTATTACTTTCAATAACCGTACTGGCATTAAGTGTTGTTTTGTGGGGGACCATTGTGAACATATTTATTACTTTATAAATTAGAATGGTTATTCAGATTTTACAAAATAGTTGAAGTTACTTGGAACAACACAAAAAAAATTAATAATATAAAATAATACAAAACACTTAATAAAAACAACACAAACACACACTAACACTTATAATCTCTTGAAAGAATAAAAAACACGTTAAGCTCAAGTCAATAGTCACGTGTTAATTAACATAACAAAATAACTACAACCAAAATGTTGATTGCAAAACACGTAAGTACAACCAAAATGTCAATTGACAAAACAAATCAGCCATTTGCCAAATACATTACAAACTACCCATACTCAAAACAACTCAAACTAATAAACCAATTTATGACTTGTGAACCCAATCGTACACAACCACGCATACATCAATCAATTAATAGAGGTAACATAAAAGTTAACGTCAAAAATTAAAGTGACAAACGTTTAAATGAGTTAGAGATTGTTTTGGATTTTTGACTGAGTTAAAGACTATAATTACAGTGTTTGCTCAACCAAGGATCATAATGGCAGTTTACTATTTTTGTATATAGTTGCGACTAAACATTCATTTTAATTTTTAAAGAAAAATGGTTGATATACACTCGTACATTCATCATACCTCTTGAGAAAAATAAATAAATAGAAAGAATAATATGATAGATATGATATATTAGTGATATATTATAAAGATAGATAAATAAAAAATAAAGCGGTGAATGATTATATGAAAATTAATAGTGTTTCAATAAAAGAGTTGTTTATTTAAAGATATGAGGTGTTACTATAATAAATACATCTTTGATATCTTTTTTATTAATTATTGTATTGATTGAATTGACCAATAAAAATATATTTGACAATTAAATTAATTAACTAAAAATATATATTTGACATCTAAACTAACTAACGAAAGAGATATTTAAGTATTTCTTTATAATTTTAATGACAACTTTTAATACATTGATGAACTAAAATAATATTATTATTTTTTTTGTATATTTTGGAAACAAAATTAAACAACCACGTGCACTCTATTATAGCATGATCGCACAACATATTTATTATTTGTTGGTTTAAAAAAAATTTAAATATGCTTTTGATTTCTGTAATTTATGTTTATTTTGATTTTAATTTCTACAAAACTATTTTTTTAATTGACTTTATAATTTCAAATAACTTTTAATTTAATGTCTCATCTCATTTTATTACTCATGTGGATAATGACTCATCATTCCTATTACTAATCAATTAAAAATTATGATATTTTTGAACAATTTTAAAAAAATCCTCAAAGATATCCCCCAATATTCATCTTGAAATTCATTTTTAACACAACTTCATCTCCGAACTCCAAACCTAATTAACTACATTAATCAACTTTTTAATTATTATTATTTTAAAAAAAATGGAATTAGTGTTCTTTCATCTTCCTTGTTTAACCAAAACACCACTTCTCTCAAATTCTTTCACTTCTTTGAATCATGGATCAGGGAAAAATTGAATTAAGAGACCAACACAGTCGTAATATATGTTTCTTTAGGAGAAAACCTATATTGCCTCAAACAAAAGAACTGCTTAGAACTCTTGTTAAAAGACCCAATTTCCTTATTCTCTTTTTTTGTTGATATGGGGAGGATGGCAGTTACAAAACGCAGAGGGAAGGGGTTGTTTGCCTTTTATGGGTTTTGTTTCGAAGAAGAGGAGCTTTTTTTTTTTTCTTTCTTTTTTTGATTTTGATAATGATTAAATGTATTTAATTTGTGATCAGTAACTAGCCACGACCAAATTAAAAGTGATTTGATTCTACAGGGTGTTTTGCTGGATTAATATCAAAGTTATTCTAAATTTTAGGATTAAAAATATATTGAAGTCTTAAAAAAGTTAATCTATCAGATTAAAATATTATATATATTTTTTCAATAATCCTTTTTTACAAAAAATTCTAAAATACCATATTTAAAAAAATAAATATTCTAAGCTAGTACTAGTAAAACCGGTGAAACAGCTACATTGCCAAAACTTACTCCAAAATACCAAATCTCATGCTATATAGTTTTTCATCATTAGCTGCTTAGCTTGTACTCCTACTATTTTTGTGATACCATAATTAATCATGCTGCATCACGTTTCAATGCATGGTCTCATCTCATCAGCAGATAATAATAATAATAATAATAATATACAACATATATTGCTTTCACAAGTAGTTCATTCATACGAATTCCAATTTCCTTTGCAAAATACAACTATCACTTTAGTTGTTTTCATTATGAAGCACTGCATATCAATGGAGACCAAGTGGGTTCACACCACAATGGGGAAAACTCAAGAACTGAAAAACAGCGAGGTAAACATTTATTAGTAACTTTTACTATACATATATCTCCCTTCATATAAACGAATAAAAGTTAATTTATCATTAATGTTATTTATTTATTTATTCAACTCTAGCTGTATGTTTATTTGTAGGAACTGAAGACTGGTATGGCTGAGTTGAAAGCATTGTTCTCTAATATTCAAACCTCTCTAACAACGCTTGTGTTATTTTTTATTTTGGCTAACAAGCGCAGTAATTAACTTGCTTTAATTAACCACCAGTTCTTGTGATAATTTGTTAGTATCTGTTATTGGGCCTCTTTTGAATTATGTAAAGTCATTAAGACATATATTAGGCCGTAATAACTTTTTATGCATTTTGAATGTACTGTTGGTTGATGTCTGTGTAATTTATCGTTTTAGGACCCAGTAAGTTACTTACTCTTCATGGGTAAGACTTTTGTGTTTTGGGAATTACCTATCAAGCTTTGGTATGATCTTTGTTCATTTGATGTACTGTTTTAAGTGAAAGCATTCCCATTTTTTGAGTTTGCCAATATTAAGAGAATTCCCTTCTGGTTTTCTCCTTTTTCCCTCAAAACACTATCTTGTCCTCCTAAACTCCCAAATAGAGTCCAAAGAAAACTCTAGTTGAACAGCTTGCACGAAGATTGAGCGTAACAAAAATTCATCATTACTACTCAGAAATGAAGACTGTAACATCCAGATCATGTGAAAAAATAATACATACTTTTATATTGGGAGTCATTGATTTGTGTGGTTTCTAAACTTCAAAAAAATTAAACTATTATATTTTTTAGTCTAATAAATACAAAATTTAGAACTTGACTACTGTAAAATTAATTTTAACACATTCAATATTTTTACATATTTTCATAATATATATAATAATTTTAACACATTCAATATTTGACTACTGTATATTTTCATAATATGCATAGCTTTCTCTCGGCGAGTTCCCTTACTATCACATTTTCTCTAGTTTGTAATTTTTCACTTCACAAAAAAAAAAACATTTTATTGAAATAACGGAAGAATAGTCAAATTAAAATATGGATAAAATAATTGATTCAAACAATTTAAACTAATTAATCCAATAAAGTTTTATCAAAATTGAACAAATTTCCAAATACACAACTTACGAAAATTTCCTTAAACTAGTTATTCTAGACATAGATAACATACATAAAAAGTATAAAAGAAATCATCAATGCTATTCATTGCTCTCAAGTCTCAAACCCCAGTAGAAACTGAAGCAAATAGTTAAAGCAGACACCAAAAATGGCGAGGAAGCACATTTATTGATATACACAATTAACAGCTCAACCTCAAAATGAAATGCCTCATCTATGGATTCACTTCTGTAGTTCTGTGTAGCATGTACAAGGGCTACGAATCTACTGCATTCTACACTACCAACTAGTTGTACCTGTGTACCAGTCAGTATAAGAAATGCCATAACTCAGGAATGGTTATCATCAAGATAGCGACAGAAGTGAAAGATCCTCCATCAAAAAGTTATCTGCTAATTCACATTAATGTTTTGTATCCTCAAATTCTGACATGTTCTCTTGCTTAGTCAGCTTTCAATCTCAAGATTTCCTTAGCTGTTCTATGCCGGAAGTAAGGCATGTGTTCCTACAAATGGAATTGTGGAAAGGAAAATTCAATTCCAAAACAACATTAAAAATTAGTTATAAAAATGAGGCTTCTTCGGTCACACCATGTACAGGAAAAAACATTGCCCATAAAAAATCTAGGCAATAAAATCTATATTGATCATACCAAAGCCTTCCTTGTGTGAGTGGCTTCCCAAGTTAATGACTTGAGAAAAAGGAAAATATTTCTAACCCTTAAAATAAACACATTACAAAGGCATGATTTTCTTCATAGAAATGGAAAGCTCTGTTTTACCTGGTTGAAACACAGCCTCAGGTTTCTGCTATAAAAGTCGGCATATTTGATCATAAACACCCCACAATCATACCTGCTCAAGTATAAAATTACATTTAGAAAATAATTCACCCACAAACTTCTGTAAAAACTGTTCAGATCTACAAGAATAGCTTATAACATGGGCCGGGCTAGCTCGCAGGGCAGTTGAGGAATGAAAATTTATATGGTCTTTGTAAAGTACTCTTAAGAGTAATTGAATGCAGAAAGCTTCCATCCAATGATCATCAAGCATCAATTTCTGATAATAACCAATAGTTCTTAGAGACAAATTCTCTTAAGAGTACTTTATGCACTAGTAGTAATGTTTACTAATGATCACCTAGAGAACCAAAAAAAAATAATATTCTCTCCGTCTCACAATGAGTGTCACTTTAATAAAAAATTGTCTAAAAATAAATGTCATTCTCAATTTTCAATGCAACTTTAATTATTTTTTTCCTATAGTACCTTTCAACTATTACTATGTACACAACTTTCAAAACTTTATCATACTGTGTTATTGATAGTGGATAATAGATCAATATTTAAAATGAGTAGTTTGGTAAAATAACTATTTTCTTTCTTCTAATTATTGCGTTTCTTAATATGTGTGCAAAAATCTTAAATGACACTCATTCTGGCACGGCGGGAGTAATCACATGTAGTAAGACCCAAGGAGTGATTCTTATTAGTCCAAACAAAATCTCAGCGACAATTTTGAACATACACAATTCCATTTGACTGTGTAGCAACTTCTTGATTATTTGTCGCCGACAAATAATCAAGAAGTTGATACACAGTCAAATGAAATTGTGTATGTTCAAAATAAGATCAATGTATACAAATATATTTATACAACAGTTTGCTTGTAATAAATCAAAGAGCAACTTTTCTATCTTATATTCACCAAGCAATACCCTTCTTTTTATTTGATAACTAGACAGCGATGTTTCTTTTTATTTGTGATTTTGGTTCCCCACTTTTTCTTGAGCTATTTTGCTTCCCTGATTTTTCCCCAATTTTACACAGACGTGGCAATTTTATTCTAACATAGAACCCTCTAATTCCATGAAGGCATGACAAATGATTAAGAAAAAACCTCCATTTTACTTTATTTACATATGCCCCCTTCCTAATTTCCCATTCCTCTTCTTGTAAACCCTAACATCCATTCCTACCGACACGCCTTCCTTTCAGATCAACCAACAATACAACCCCTTTTCCCAATTTCGCATTCATCTTCTTGCAAAGACTAACCTCCATTCCCATGAACAGACCTTCACTTAACATCTTGTCCTGTCACAAAAGGGTGTTCAGTTTTTTTAATTATTTGCCAGGTCACAATTGCTTTGTTCATGTTGGCATTAGAGGGTTCCAAGTCGGAATAAATTTGTCACATCCACGTAAAATTGGGGGAAAATCTAGTGGACAGGGGCATTTGTAAAAGGGGAAAGACATTGAGTACACAAATGGTTGAAAAAAACTGTGGGAACAAAATTATACAATCACAATATTTGAGGAACTAGAAGTTGAATCAAGCCAAAAAAATTATATAAGGGAAGCATTTTGAGTCAACAATATAATTTATGTGCAATGGAAATTTACGACTGCTTCATTTTTATTTCAGAGGTTTTTTCCTCATTTTTAAATATCAGCTAAATAACCAAATTAAACAATGATCTCAAAAAGCAATTCACAAAAGATTAAATTACAAACCCATTCTTCTGTTCAGGAAGGTCTTCAACAAATTCTTTTTCCCAATAACTAACGTCAATATCTTCCCCAGTCTTGTCCTTTACTTCATCTACAAAATATCTAGCCTGGGAGACATTTATAATAAACATTACATACTACAATAGCCAAAAATGAATATGTAATTATGTATATCTTTCGAGTTTCTGATCTAATTAAGTCCTGCAGGAAATTCCAATTGGCCACCAGAGGCATGCATGACCTCTTGCATTCACCTGTGATGAATAGATAGCCTGGCATCTTGCATGAACCCAGGTTTGGTTTGATTGGGTTCTTGAAATTCAAAAGAATAACCATGACTGTTAGGAACCCAAGAATTGGATTCCTAAGAAGGATACTTTTATTGAGAACTAGGAGATAAATCTCTACTCCAAGGGTTTTCTCTTCACAATAGAGACTATTCTCTATTCAACAAATGTTTACAACATTCAGTGATCTCTCTCTAACTCCCTAACCTCCCTATTTATACAAGTAGCCTTATAACAACCTCAACTAACTAACTCATTAACTAACTACTAATTAAGTCCTAACAATGGCCCACTATTTTAATGGGAAATAAATCACACAATCTATTGGATATAGTAATAAAGGAGATAAAACAAAAGGTTTTAATCCAATTACTCTACCCAAAAATCACACAACAAAGCAAAATAATGAAACCATAAAAGATTTAAAAAGAGTGCCTTGTCATGGAAAATATTGATGATTAAAACCAAATAATTTTTTTTACTTCCATCACTTCCGATACACTTTAATGAGCAACATGCATCTTGAAATATGAAATTTACAATTAAACTAATAGACCAAAAATATTACTACTACCACTTACCAGCACTTCCAGCACTTGGGTATCTATTCCTTTCAGTGAGTCAAGATACTGAAATTTCTGTTCCTTCTTATTGATAACAGCTAAGCACCAATGGATCTCCTGGTGAATAGGTACAAATATCTGGGTACAGCAAGTTCACAACAAATCAGGTAAAAATCAGCACAAGAGCTAATTGGTCAAAAGAAAAAGAAAATTGAAAATGTGTTCAGAATAATTACTTTATCACATTCATGTAGGCCGTATCCCAATTTCTTCTGAGTAGTCCATCTCTTCACAGATTTGTAATCATAACCATTCTTGCCACTTATTAACTGGCATATTGGTAATTAACATTCAAAATTACAAGCATCAATGACAGGACAACATGGCTAAATCACATTCAAATCAAAAGTCAACAGAAACAAAAGCTTCACGGCGAGAAATCGGCTCCCACTTCTTAAAGGAGTTAGCTACCTGAATGTGGAAATTATTTTTTGACTAAAATCTATAGTAAATAATCATGATAAGAAGTAGTACTTTCTAAGGAAATATTTTCAATGCCAAACATTTTAAGGCATGTTTTTCAGGAAACATTTACAAACAGTATGTTACTTCCCATGAAACAAATTAAACCTGAAAAAGATATACAAAACACGATGTCTCAAAAGCTTAAGAAATCCCGGTGGACATGCACAAGTCTGTGACTTCCCAGTTTATAAGGGTAGTAAAAACATATTACCTTCTTATAGAAAAAGGTATTGAAATAATGACATTTAAGAAACTTCTGCGGCTCTTTGCTCTCCCTCTCTTTCAACAACTCAAGGTACAAGTTTATCACCTGCAAAGGTAAGGCACAACATAACTGAATTTCATGGTGCAACAATTTCAAATCATGATATAATTAAATACCAAATTCTTTTCTTCCACAGAAATTCAACAAATGTTAAACAAACAAGATCAGCACATCACCTCATCGTTTAACCATGCACCCGGCCTAAGGCACCGAAACATTTCGCCTGATATCTCAATATTGGATTTCTCATGAGAAACCAAGACCTTCTTCCTATAGAAACAATCCCACAATCAGATATGGTGGTACAGCTTAAACATTTCTAAACAGCGCACAGGCAAATTTTTCAAAGCATACCGGTTGGCTTTAAAGGATCGTGCAACCTCAACTTCTTCGTCTTCTGTAAGAGGAACAAAAGGTTCTCGTGGCACTTCCTGAAAGCCATAGTTAGACTCACCAACATTTACAATGCTTCTTAGGCCTTAATAACAGTGGCATTTGCATAGACAAATAGATACAGACACATATATAAATGTGTTCATATACATATATATCCATTACCGATTGTGTGTGTAGACATGCTTGTGTGGGCAATTTAATAAGTTTTTACCTCTACTAGTTCCTTCTTTGGACGCAACTCAAACGCCGATCTACGCTTCTCATTAAGCTGAATTTCATATCTCAACCTACCAATTGTATCTTTTCGCTTATCAACAGCCTGAAGCAACTTCTTGTAAGCACGAATACTCGAAATATCATGCTTCGGACTTAGAGACAAAGTATCAAACATCTTCACAGCATCAATGGCATTCAATTTACCATTACTCAACTCAGAAACTGCAGAGGATATTAACTGTCTTTGAATTTCACCATGAACAACATCAACCTTAGTATCCAAATGAACCGTCTCATTCTCCTTCAACTTGTGGTCCTTCACCGGGGTTCGCACTTCCTGCACATCTTCAACATTTGAATCTTCCGAAACAACAACAACCTTGTGATTATCTTTTTCCTTTCCCTTTCCTCGCAAAGCAACTGTAGCTAATGCAGAATATTTTGCTTTCTGGTATTTTTCGTTTAACAAGTTTCCCTTACTTCTAGCAATGAAGTTCGATTCTGATGATCTGGAATTCGTCGAATAATCGAATTTACGTGGTCTACATGGAGCGTGAACTTCCCTATGGAAAGGTTGCTTGGTTTCAGGGTAACGGGAAATTCTGGAAACAGTGGCATTGGTGGTTTTGGATGATGGTGACGGTGATGGTGATGGCGTGTGAGACATGGTTGTTGGTACTTTCTGTCTTTTGAATCGTGAAGAATTAGGAGATGGATGGCTGTGATTGACGGAGAGCCACCGATGGGGGCGTTTGCCGGTGATAGATGTTACGATAGCCATTGAAGTGTAGATAACGCAGATTCCATTAAAGAAAAATTGGGAAATTTGGTGTAACAAAACCCTAAATGCCTTTTTTTTTTTTTTGAGAGAGTAGAAAGGTGGAAATTAGAAGGAGAAATGAAATTGCGAAGTTCCCGCGTTTAAATTAAATTAAATTCAAACAAAACAAATAGGATTCAGATGCTACTGATGCTGGATATTGAATCGTAGACAGTATTAATATTGATTAACCTCCGGGCCAGTTCAGTTCTACTACTTTCGAGTGTAGTTGGCAAAACGAACTATCCTGTCCCGAGAGGGCCCCTACGTAATTTAATGACTTTTTTACTATGCGAATACTCAATTTTAGAGAATGAGTATTCCAAATTTGTAGTTTATGCTACAAGTTTACTGTACACATCCATAAAAAAAAAGTTCAAAGATTATGTCAATTTAGTCCATGTGATGCGGACAATGAGGGGATGAGGATAATGAAACCAACGTAAGGAAATAATGTTGGGTATCTTTACTATTGAAAAATAAATAGGTGATGAGTGTTTTTGAATTCCAAAAAAATAGAGAAAGGTTAATTAAGGGTATAGATTTTAAATATGAGAATATTAAGAGAAAAAAATATGAGAGGATTTTTTCTTGCAATGAGGTGACTTTTATGTTGAGATGTCATATCATATGTATATTTTAAAAACAAAATATTAGACATTTATAATTTTAAAGACCAATTGAATCTTTCACTCGAATTGGAAATTGTATACAAATTATTTAATCATAACTATTAATTGTTTTGTGATAAAGTTTAACAAATGGACATTTTTGTTTTTCATAATTAAGGACTTATATATTTAGAGGAATTTTGAATGGGGTAAGAGAACTTTTTTTCTTTTTAAATTAAACAAACTATAATATATAATATATTTTTAAGAATAAATAAAGTGTGATTGATATATTATGTGATCATATATTATATTATTTTTTAAAATCTTAAATATATATTTAACTCCAAGTCTTTCACCTCCAAAATTTTTCTCTCAAAATGTGATGCACATTGTTTTTAATTTTTTTTCGTTAAATTATAAATGTTACTAGTTTTTAGTAGTTAAGATAAGAATAATTTAACTAATAACTTCTTAATACTCTAACTTTCTGTTACTCCTTCAAATCATCAAATCTCCTTATCACTCTTTTTTAATTTGCTTTCTAGTTATATTGTATCATAAATTTTTTCTCATTTAACTTTAGCAGGTGATTAATTGATGGTTTAAATATATAATTAGTTTCTGCAAATATACTATTTTTTTTATTTTAATCTTTGTAAATTTTTAGTTTGTATTTAGTCTCTGTAAAATCGATCGACTTTGATCCATAACGTCAAATCAATATTAAAAGAATGAAGAGTTTTCCAAAAATCCATAAACCCTTCTTTTAATTTTTATTCATATTTTCTTTATAAAATATCACTAATTATTAAATGATCAATAAATAAATTTATTAATTAATAATATAAAATATTTTAATTTTTAATATATTATAAAAGATGATGTGTATTTATAGACTTACGTGTCATGACAGCTCTCTTTTTAGGAACTAAAATCGATTGTCTCTGATTTTACAGAGACTATATTCAAAAAGAAAAAATTTACAGCAACTAAAATCAAACAATGATATATTTACAGGGACCAAATATATATTTAAACATTGATTGATTGTTCTCTTCGATTTTGACAAAAATAATGATTAAATAGACTTTAATTATTCTGCAGACAAACTTTAAACTACTTATTGTCTTTCTCTTCGCGAACCGAATGGTGGTTATGTCAAAAAATGTATCCAACTATTGGTTAACACCTTATTAGTTAATAAACACCAAAAATAAGATGATTATATAGATTTAAAGATGGATTTTTTTTTTCAGTCATTAATTTATAGCAATGATAAGTTTCACCTAGACATGTGTTAACTTCACTATTATTTCCAGTCACATCTTTTTTCGGTATCGTTAAGTAAATAAAAATGTAGTATAAAGTAATAAAGCAAATGGACTTTATATTATAATTAGTATAAATTAGAAAAAAAAAATTGAGTTCTGTTATGTAAAAAGAAATGGATAAAATTATTTTTACACGGAAATCAAGTTAAAAATGAATCACATTGGAGATAAATTATATCTCAACCCATTTTATTTTACACATTACATTAGGAAGGTTTACAAATTCAAAACTAAGGGTTTGGTTAGGTGACATGAAAATTTTCTGCTTTCACTTCCATTATTCTATTTATTACTATAATATAAAACAATTACCTCTATAGCGTGCTAGATTATATTTTTTACTACTAGTTTTACTACTGCAAAATTGTCCCCTTATAATTCTATGTTTCTTGTTCCCAATGATGATTTCTACAGAAAACGGTGAAAATATATGAAAATAAGAAAACAGTTTGGTAACAAAAAAATAAAACATAGTAACAAATCAGTAAAGTGATTTTCGAAGATATCCATTTGACAAACACCTGCCATCAGAGTGTTTTAAACTTTCTGAACTCGATTTCTATTCGTATAAAAAATTTGAGAAACAACTACGATACTTCGTAAATAATGGTTTCTATTCATATAAAAACGGCACTCATTCAAAATAAATGGATTGTCGCGTTCACCTAGGTCAGATAAGAAGAATTTCAAGATAACTAACCTAGGCCACATTGATAGAGTTCATTTCCAAATCAAAACTACAGAATTATGATTGAACACGTAATCTTAGAATCTACTAATATATTCATTCCATGGCATCATCACCCAGGTTAAGTAGTTAGTCTAAAAAAAAAAAAATTACTTCTAATATGTGTACATCCGATCTTACTGGTATAGTATGGAACGGGTGGCAAAGCAAAATGGTCTACACTCTGTATAGTATCCTGATCACATACTGTTCATAAAATAATGTATGCAGCTTCACAATTCTCAATTCTTATCCTGTACAATGAAGGCGTTCACCATTGTTCAACTCCTATAAGATTGGACAAAAGAAATAAATTATATCTTTACAAACAAAGTGATAGAAAATTTGCTTTAAAAAATCATTAGCTCACATCGAGAAACACTAACAACACATTTTTTTCCTTGTAATTTATCAAAAGAAGCAACACACTACTATTGCTGATATTTATGAGGGCCCCACTAAATAGAGAGTGGGTCTTATGGAAGCAAAATTAGATTTGATGGCACAAACAATTGCAACTTGGAACCAAGATCGTGAAAGGCAAGAAACTCTCCTCCGGCTCCAGCTACCAGGATGTGGTATAATTCAAGATCTGTTTGATTCATCCAAAGGCTCATGAAGGACCATCAACTACAAGGCGACAGGATGTATTAAGGCTGGTGCTGCCTCACATTTCTCTCCGAATCCCAACCCTTATACCTGAATTTCATAGCTTCCCTTCAGGGGGATATTAAGGATGAAGAACTATTAAGAATTGACAAAAAAATGGCCTTGTCCCCCACAGGTCTGCTACAGACAGACACAATATGAGACCTTGTCCACCACACAGCTCTGGATTGACATTTCAATGGACTTTATGGGAGACTGCAGATAGCAAAAGGGAATGACACCATCTTCATGATTATATTGTAGATAGGTTGACTAAGTATGCCAATTTCATAGCGGTTAGTCATCCTTTCTCAGATTCTCTACAAATCCACTATATTCCTAAAGGAGATTGTACACCTACATGGATTTCCCTCATAAATCGTGTATGACAAGGATACAATCCTTTTGAGCAAATTCTGGAAAGAACTGTTGCAGAGGGCAGGAATAAACTGAAGTTTAGCACTGTTTACCATCCACAAAGGTGGCTAACAGATTCTTGGAGAGTTACTTGTGTTGCTTAACATGGAATGCTACCTTTTAACAGGGGATGAAATCCATACAACAGAATAACTAACTGCTGTTGTAGTAGTAAGAGGATTTTTGTGTGGGTGGGGGAGTGAGGAGTACAAATAGAATATAATCCATTTGGTGAGATTATATTTGGGAGAGTTCAGGTTCTCTTGAATAACCCGGGTACTCAGTGTACAGATTCATTCATTCAATAGATGTTTTTTCTCCTGTTTTTCTGAACCAGTTATTGTCAGGAGTAGGTCTCATGTTTTAATGGGGCGTACATAAAATTTAATCAACAATAAATAGTATGTTATATAGTGTGTTGCTAACGTTTCTATTTTGAGCTATGGTATGCAATAAACTTGATATTTTACCTATTTAATTCAAACAAGCTGCACTACAGCAATAACCCTTAGGGCCCCATTTTGTAGAATATCAGCAAGCTCATCAAATAGCAGAGCAGTTCGCCAACCCCATCCTTTAGGAGCTTTGGGTAAAAGAGTGCCTGTTTGTTTAAAGCTTCCAAACACCAACATTTCCCTCTTGGATGGGCAAGTCAACTGAATGTGCAAGGCAGAACAAACCCAGAATCATTAACCAAAATGATAAAATATCATGAAACATCCAAATTATTGAACCAGTAAGTCATTACGGTTATTACCTGATACCGTGCAGTCACCTTTTCACGCGAGTCAACATACATATGTACCTGATAATAAATTTCAAAGATACGTCATGCCGTAAGGTCTAACATCTAATTTAAGATTTACAATGAAAGTTATTAGCAATCAGCTAGCAAGTATGTATATCAGGACATGTAATCAATTATTATTTATAAAAAGAAGAAAAAAAGGTCCCTTACATGGTAGCAAGGCCATTACTATATTTCTAGTACTAAAAGAAACTATTTCCAACTTAAAGCATAATATAATTCCGAGATCTTAGGCCCAAATTATTTAAATATATGAAAAGCAGTCCTTCTAACCTTCCTGTGCACATCGGCTATTTCTGCCTTCCGACGGTGAAGAAACAACCCTGAATTAGCATTAAAAATAAGCTCCCAAATAGACAAGATTTTTCTATTTACTACTACTACTACAGCTGATATTATTAGTTCACATCCCAAATATGAAAATTTTGATGTATTAAAACATTACCAAGCGTGCGCCGTCCCTGGGGGTCTTCATCATTAAAAGCCTGTACACTGACCTGAAGATTCAAACAAATAAAATATTTTCAAACCAAGACACTCAAGATCATATTAGATGAATATAATGATTAAATTGATTTCCATGTTACCTTCCATAAAGAACCGGCATAGAAAACTTCTGGAGAATGCTTGACCTGACCATCACCAAGCCTGTGCACTTCCTCAAAACTTACACTGCAAAATCAACAGAAATTTCCAGAACATTTAAATAAATTGATGAAGCTTAGTACCCACAAATTTGGGAACCTTATAAAGAAATATAAACAGAAGCAGTAAAAGCAAGACAAATGTATATACGTTAATTGATTAAACAATTGAAACATAAAATATTAGACACGTCCAATCCAATTTAAAAGGAACATCTACTTAAAAATAGCAAGAACATGTTCCAAGAGAGTGTGTGTAAGCTCTCGTCAAAGCAGACAATTGAATTTCAAAAAGAGGGGAGAAGATAAAAAATAAGTATAATTAAAGGGGAGCAAGAAGCAGGAGAAGGAGAGAAAAGTAGAAAAAATGGTTTGCAAATAATGAGGGCATGCTTTTTTTATGTAGGAGATTTAAGTCCTGCTAAATAGCATCTGCAAGAAAATGGCAATTAAAATGTTGGCAGAAAGCCGCCGTCCAAAAGAGAAATAGAATGAAAAGAGGTCTGAATATTAAAGATACTAATATTGTGAATACTAACTTAGTAACTGAGGAGAATTACCAAATCTAATTTACCCACCACAAACTTCTAGTGTGGTGAACGTGTGAGCTGGGGCACAAAACCAGCCCACATGACAACTATCAATATACATACCATATTTACTTCAACAATTATTATTAGTTGCAAAGTGGTTGACCTACCCAAATCGAAAAGGGGGGAAATGGCTTAAAGGTGTTTTCAAATCCAATGATATAGAAGAACTGTTGTCATTTTCCCATTCTATACCAATGGTATGTTCCGGTGTCTCTAACATTTGTACAGGAATGCCACCAGTACTTGCACCCCCAGCAGTACTTTGCAAGCCCATTTCATGTCCCCTTTGTGTTAGCTCTGTATGTACATTTGAACCACTACTCCCTCCTTGGCTTAGCCCAACTAAAGCTGTCAATCCATCTCCAGACAGGTCTCCATTGTGATCAGCACGTGTCTCTGAATCATCATTGGCTGCAGATTGAAGGTAGTTTCTGTTGCCAACGCCAAATGGTACACGAGAAAAGACAAATCGTGTAGGAGGTGAAGCAGCTGCAGGAACAAATGTAGTTCCACGGCCAATACCTGCAAGCCCATCAATAGCATTAGCACCTCTAACATGCACTCGTACAGGTCTAAAAGGGCCATTTCTTTCGCCTGTAGAAGATTCAGCAACATATATTCCTACACCCCCAGGCATATTGTTATGATTGTATTCTTGCACGTAAGATCCAGTGGTAGTAGATCCATGTAAAAATGCAAACTGCTTATGGCAAGTACAAGACATAGTCATCAGGGAACACCCTCTGCATGTATCGGCAGCAATCTCTTGTACCCTCTGACTGAGAAGCATCTGAAAAAGCAAAAAAACATAACACCAAAGCAATAATGTCAACAACAATTCACAACCAATAATTTCCTTCCCATGAAAAGTAATTTATACACCAAGTACTATGACCTACATATCATATTATTGTTCTGCAGAAATTGAAATTGTGACATTCAAATATTTTCAGGAATAGATGCTTTTTGAGGAGGATACTGACAGTTTAGACAAACTTGGTCTGTTTTAGAGGAATAATAATGAAAAGTGTAACTTGTTATTGGACAAAATTAGTTTTGTTTTAGGGCAAAACAAAAGATTGCAACTTTAAATTTATAAGCTCTTTTTTAGATGCCAAATGCCAAACTAACTTCAAAAGTCAAATTAATCTCAGTCCAACCTGCAGCCAAAGACCGTCATTTATAGCTTTGCAAGGGAATCCTGACTCTTCAAGCTGCTTTCTGACAGTTAGAAGTGCATCAAAAGACATATTGCAATATAAAAGTGAGCCCCCTTCAAATATATTAAGAAATACATCATATTCGTCTCCATGAGATCCATAGTTTCCTCTGTAATGAGCTTTGACCTGTCTTCTGCCAACATGGCCACCACATGAAAGCAAAGGTGTTCCATATCTTCCCCACTCACTGGATGTGAGCTCATTACAAGAACTCGAAGAAAAACAATGTCTTGATTGATCCCTGACCAACCTATTGTTGTTATCCGAATGGTAGCAAGATCCTTCCTCAGATGGCCCTTCAATGCCCACTCCAGTAGTTGCTCCAGCACCAAGAGGCACCTCAACATAACATGATGTTCTCACCCCATCTGTACCAGACAATGAAGGCCCTTCCATGTCACATGGATATCTTGGATTCAAGTTTGCTGAACTGACATGTGAAGCAAGTTGAACGCGTTGATTGGAATCAGAAACCTCATTTTTGAAGTCTATTACCGAGTCTGCAAGCTCAACTAGACGATTCGGTGCGGTAGGGTCCTTTGGACCACTTTTAAGACTCATTTTCCCCAAGTCAGTTTCCAATCTCTTGTTAGTGCAGCTATCAGTTATACCTTTTCCCTTGGTGTTATCAGAATCAGAATGAATGCCAGTTGCAGACTCAGAACCAGGAATTCCATGTGCAGGATGTTCAACCTTGCAGTGAGCACTTTTTGCCAGGAATGTGTACAAAGCCAATTCAAACCTTTTCATGAAGCATTATAGAAGTGTTATGCAGTTTGCAAAATGTAGTCTGATAACCACAACAAAACTGAAATAAAGGCATAGGAGCGACTTACCGCTTCTCTTCACAGGGTATCCACAGGTCATTAGAGGTCAGTAAAGCATGTAATGTATGAGATGAAAGTTTAGGAAGCACCTGCAACAAGAAAATGTTGCTTAATCAAACACAATCTTTGTATTAATCTATTCATAAGAAACACATAATCAAGAACCAGAACAGCCAAAACCACCATATGCAAGCCGCACACTTTGTTTTCCTCATTACCTCTTTCAATTCCATGCCACCACTTTGACAAAGGTAGCCCCAACAAGCAGTTCTAACACGCTCCCCGTGAATGCCATAATCTTGGTTCTCTGCAAACACCTAGCTTACAATCACATACCATCAATAACTTGCCAAAACATTTAGACAATATTATTTAAATTTCACATGAGGCTATAGAAGCATCTGGATTTTTTAACCTGATAAGCCAAGAAGTTTGAGGTCCACAGCTCAGATATTATGAAATCCGTACATATAGCACATAAATCCTACACAGATGTATTGATACGCCAAATAAAAAAAATTATAAAACCTGAAAATCATGCTAAAATAATAGTAAAATATATAAATGATAACGACTTTACGAGGTTTAAAATGACTTCAATATTTCATGGGTTTGAAGTCATTAATGTAAACAACATACCTGAAGGTCGAGAAATGAAGCAGCAGCAAGGACACGAAATGCATTATTATCATTAAGTTTAGGGTGGTTCCCATATAGATATGCTAAAGCAATTGCAATAGCCTCGTCATTAACATTCTTATCATCAATATTCAGGGTCACAATAGGAGCACTAGCTTCTTTCCATGGACCATGAAGCATGTTCCTGAATCATATACATCAGACAAAAAATAGTAAGATTTCAGACCAACAAAATAAATATTTCCCTATAGGAGCATTCTTCAAATAGATGCCCACCTTTTTTCCAATCTTAATTAATTATACAACCATATCAAAGCACTAAAGCTCTAATATCGAACACTATTAAACAAATATACTCCTCAGTGTATGTTTGGTTTAATTTTGGAGTAGTCAAAATCAATTATAGAGGGGTAAAATTGATTTTGGCATGTTTAAATTTCATTGAGTATAATTGATTCTACCTCCGGAATTAATTTTAACTTGAAGCTATGATTTGTAGCTTCTGAGTCCAAATGTAATTTTTACACTTAAATTTATTATTGAGCTTACTTTTAACTAAATATATCCAAACATAAATCACTTTAGATTCAATTCACTTTTAACTAAAATTAATTTTACAAAACCAATTCATTCAAAATTAGTTTTAGTCCCGGCTAAACCAAACACACGACACACGCCTAGTTTCAATTCCCCTAAAACTTTAACACTTCACCTAAACTATACACAGCACAAAGATACAGATACCGATTAAACTATTGAGGCGAGTACAGATTAACCGAACTTCAATAACTTTTAGAGAATGAATTAATATTTTACAGGAGTACATTAACAAAATGAAATAACAGGGCAAAAATGAGGGGGTAATTGTAATTGCAATTATTATGACCTGAAATATGAACTGCGGGAGAGGATGAGACGGTGGAGGCGATAAGTGGACCCCATTGCATCGACGACGATATCGGAGAAAGAGCCGGAATTGAAACCTTCAATTTGAACATGTTCG
This sequence comes from Cicer yamashitae, assembly GCA_037974755.1. Classification (NCBI taxonomy): domain Eukaryota; kingdom Viridiplantae; phylum Streptophyta; class Magnoliopsida; order Fabales; family Fabaceae; genus Cicer; species Cicer yamashitae. The sequence continues at coordinate 4,935,493 of JBBPBQ010000002.1, forward strand.
CAGAGAGAAGCGAGGTTGCAATCGAGAGCACGCAATTCTGCCGTAGTTTGATCATTTTCGGAATGCTGCGATGATGGTTTGGTAATGGAATGTTGTTGATAGGGTGGAGGATGAGGGTTGTTTGGATACTGAGGGTCCTCCATTAATTAATCACAGAATGCACCGTAACGTAACGTAGCGTAGCAGATCAAAAAAACACTCTCCTTCTCATTCCATCAAACATATAATAAGATTCATAACGATAAAGAGATCGAAATAACTACAAATAATTATCGCACTCGCACCACTTCCTCGGTAAAGTCTCGGATAATTCACTGCCGTTGGCTATTATCAGAAACTCAGAAACGCAGCGTTTCAATCAAACCTTGTCTATTGCCAACTATGGGTGGAAATTAAAAATATGAATTTCTTTGCCAGTTTTTTTTATGAATTACATTTATTCATATATTAATCTAAAGAAGTTTTACTCTTTTTTTTAAATAGAAAACGTTGTTATCTGAAGAAGTTTTACTTGTCTGAACATGCATCATGATTGATTATTTAAAAAATTTAACAACATAAAAACTCACAGGTTCAATTAATGACTAAATTAATTTTTAAAAAATGATAAGTTTAATATAATTAATTATTTTTTTGAGTTTAATATAATTAATATGTATGCGTTGTCATTTTAAAAAATGACGAAAATGGTTAAATATATAATTGAAAATGATAAGTTTAATATTAGTACATGATTTAGAACTATTTAATACAGTACTTTATCTATAAAAAATTAAATTAAATTGATGGAGTTGGATTTAATTTTTTGCATAAACCAACATATTCATTTGAGTACGAGTATAATAATCATTTAAGGTAATATTTTGAGGATTTGAATTCTTCTAACAATTATTTTTTTATACACACCAATCAAAGATTAAATCATCAATTAAATTATTAAAAAACTCAAACGTCTATTACTTGTGTCGTAATATATTAATATAGTTAAATTATTATTATTAATCAATTATAATAATGTAATTATCTATTAATTTCATTTCTTTTGTTACCAAGTTACATGATTGACCTAACAAATATCTATGATTGAAAATCACGTTTAATGTAAAGAAAAATCTATTTATTAAATAAACTAAGTCCAAGTAGCTTTTAAAAATATCATATTTTAAATTCATCGCAAAGGTGTTTTAGGTTGGTCTATAATTAAACATAAAAATTATATAATACTTTAAAAAGATTGTGGTATATATTATAAGGCCTTATTGCAAATTGACTTAAAAATACTAATATCATTTGTAGCATATAAAAAGTTGATACCAAACCTTAAAATGGAAGTTCATATTAGTTCGATAAACAAAACACTCGTATTTTAGACAGCTTAGCACAATGTAATTTATTTTCACTTTCATATCACTTATTTTCATATTTTAGGCAGCTTTTGGAGGTTGTAGACATGAGCTATAGTATGAAAAAATGTTGTCCTGAAACAATTTGTGAAAAAAAAGGCGTCAACATTTCAAATCTTGTAGCTGCATTTGCATGTTTATTCACTAACTTCTACAAATCAAAATAAAGTCTATGAGCAAAATGTATCAATTGATAATCAAAGTTTTATGGCTTATAATAGTAATTTTCATCAAACATTTTGTCCCCGACCCCCGAAAAAAGAAGGTACTCATTGGAGAATTAGATGTATCATTAAAGGTAAATTTGATTATTAAATTAAATTGTGGAGAGATAAATAGGTGAAAAAGTGTGAAAAGAGAGAAAAAGATGAGAAATAAGATAGATTTGATAAATTGATTAGTATAAGAGATAGAAAAGAGAAATAGATTAATTTTATGAATTGACAATTAAGTCTGTCTAAAAAGTTAATATTTCTCTTGACAAATTTATCTTTTGTCTTAACTAATTAACAACTAATTTTGTTATAAGAACTTATTAGACCTTCATTTTTGCTACTAATTCAGATAAAAAGTTAACAATTATGAGACAATTTAATTAATTGCTAGCAATTATCGTAAGAGAGTAAAAAAAGGAAAACATAAGCCTTCAGAATTTTAATAGAATATGTGAGTATAGTGAGGGCATAAATGAAAAACATCTAACACCCAACAGATTTATTCTCTCGTTTATATTTCACTCATGTGCCAATCAATAATCAAGCTCATTTTTCCTTTATTTCTCTCGCACTCCTCTCTCTCTCTCTCGCCTATACTACACTCGTTCCAATCACACGGTAAATCCAATTAGTCACTTTTACTTAATGAAAATGGTGGTACAATATTTTTCTTCTGTAGAAGGAATGATAAATATTACAATATACTCCCTTGTGATGTTTATACTCTCTTGTGATGTTTCGAATTCAAATTCGAAACAAGACGTCTAACTTTCTATAAATTGAATATTAACCTGCAAAAAACCATCTCCAAAACCTCTGCAAGTTATCAACATTGGTTACACACACCTTTAGCCCCACTGGCTGGTGAAGGAAAGATTGTCCTCCAAATCCAATTGCTCCAACCTCTAGCTTTATATACTGGGCATGATCTTCCTGCTGCACTTCAAAAGAGTGTATGTTCAAATCAGAGTTCCTCCCCAAGTAATGCTACTTCCTGTATCTTTTTTGCATTATATATATTTTCATCCCGTAAATTTTTCTTAAATCATATATGTACTGAATACTAACCTGATATATTTTAATATACTAGATTTCACTTTCAAAAGTCATGCAATGCATTTTCCACTTGCTTCAATCTGTATTTACATTTTCAAGTTGCACTGTTATAGAAATTTCTGGTCCAACATTTAACCTACCGTGTAAAAAACAAATGTTGGAATAAAATTCTCGTCCAGTTTGCTGCAGCATATTCCATTTACATATAGTTGCTAACTTGCCATAACTTTTTATAAATTAAGACTTAAGAAGAACTCCAAATACTTCGTTTTGCAAAGTGTGATGGTTACAGAAATTTATGCTAAACAGAAGAATTTCGAGTCACATAATTGCAATTTGAACTGACTTTCAAAATTTTCAAATTTTACACTGCATGGAATACGAATTTCCCCCACGTATTATTACCTACTCCAAATAATCCCTAGAACTTCTATAAGATCATGTACAACGTAGACATGTCCCTTGGTGAGATATGTTGAAACTTACATGAGCATATAAACTTTTTAAACAAAGAAAAATTTATAGAGACACCTGACACCAGGTTCAGTCAGTAGTAGTGACAAGCACTCTTCACTATGGACATCAACTCCAACTTTTGATTTTGGTGGAAATGATGCACTGAATTTTCACCGTCCACTGATGGTTGGAATGACTGTTTCTTCACTATGGACATTCTTTGTGGGACTTGATAAAGTATCACTCATCTCAGATATCACCAATTATGGCACATTTTGATCCTGTTCTATTATAGAGCACAACGCCATCTCAACATCAGTAAGTAGTTGCCCGGCATAGAGTTGAAGCTGCTTCTTTTTTACAACTACTACTTTCTCCTCGTGTGATATTATTTCTTCCTGCAATTCCTACAAAACAATATGTGTACCCCTTTAGACATGGCATATATCAAACACAATTATACACACAACAGCTAACTAAAAGAATATGTACAAAATTATCAATTTCAATTAACATGTGCATGGTTCAACAAGAACAATGAGATATTTTAGTTTACATATTTTGGTGCATATAAGTTTTTCTTTGCTGTGCAAGCTGATATTCTTACTTGTATTGACATGGGAACAACATTGGCACTAAAATCGTCCAAATCTTCAAAATAGGATTCTAGTAGAAAACAGAAGTTATTGGCATCAGCGTGATCCTCAAAAGCAACAGTATAGGAATCACCACTCTGTTCCGGTTCCTTTGAGGTGAACTTTAAGCTATAGAGACCTTTTGGACCTTCTCCGTCGGAGCCTCTTTCCATGAGAATAACCTTCACAAAGAGATATGATTTCATGGTCAGATGCAAATGGATACACATAGTTATGCTACTGAAAAATTAACCAAATGGATAATTCTTTTTAAGCTATAAAGGCACACATATTTACTAGTGCTTCATTAACCAAATACATGTCTATTTCCCATGAACCTAATGCAGACAAAATAATTCTGAAGTGTATTTCAAGAAAAGGTCCTACAGCCTAGGATACTTGGCTTTGTTGAAGTTTTTAAAGATTGAACTATATATAGTTGATACAACTAGAAAATTTTATAGGGTCACAGCTTTAAGAAAGAATAAACAAAAATTGTGTCGTATTTTTGGGTAGTCAAATCCTTAATAGTTATGCTACTGAAAAATAGGTAAACAAAAAGAATTATCTTCCACACAGCCACATACTAGAACATAACGTAGGTTCAGCCACCACATATCAGTCCAAGTGTTAGCTTGTTTAACTTGGACTTTGTTAGCCGCTGAGTTTTTTTTAGGTAATCCATGTCCTGAACTGCCATTTATACCATGCACATTATCCTTTTCCAAAATTGGGCCAGTGTCCTGGTTTCCTTTCACAAAACCCTGAGAGTTTTGTGTCCTCAATTCTCTTGAGTCTCTTGACTGTATAACTTCAGGTGAAGACATCCCAACACTAGTCTCCTTGAAACCACCTAAACATATAGAAAATGACTCAAATTATGCTAAATTTCTCCCAATCAAACCTATATTCACAGACAAACAGTAAAATCCACCCAAAACAAAGTTTTGTAATTTCCTTGCTCTTTTTATTTCAATTGAAATTTTAAACTGCAAATCTAAATAAAGTTTTACTGCCATAACTTTGATATATAATGAAATTGGAACAATGGTGCAAAAAGAAACAGCATAACTTGAAAATGAAAAGGCAATTCAAAATGTTTTCAACTAAATAACTCCAACAGATAATAAGTGATACGAGTTCAAATAAATAAATAACAATAGAAATGAAAAGCCATTAGTAAGTTATGCATTGAACACATTACCATTGTCTATGCTCTTGGTCTCAAATCCATCTTTTGTTTTCATATTTGGTGTTTCCATCTTTTCTTCCAAATTCTCATGATTTAGATTCTCTATGGACTCGTCACTGACAAGTTTTCCTCCACTTTCATCCGACGGAACACCGGAACTATTTTTGAGTATCACATCTTGTTGATTCACTTGCTTATCCTCATGTAACTTTCCTGCAGGATCAGTGCCATCATCAACTCCATAATCTTGAGTTTTTACACTAGATACCCTACGACCTTGGGTCCCTGAAAAGCCCTTAGGAGTTTTCATACCCTTAGTTGAAGGGCTTTTAAATTTAGACCTTTTCTTAAACACCGATGCCTCTTTTCCCTTATTCACATTCACATCACCATCACCAGCAGAATTCCCACCACCATTTAATCGCAACGCTGCTGAAATATCCTTGTTACTGTTTATCTTATCCTGCAGCTTCAATAAGCGCGCGTTAATCTCTTTCTCAATACCAATTTCATCATCAATTTCAGGATCCCCATCCTCGTCCTCTTCCCCTTTCTTCTCTAACTCGATTCTCCGAACTTCCCTCGCCATTAACTTAATTTCCTCTACTTTCTTTTCAATTCCAACTTGGCCTTCCACATTGTTCCCATTCTCGAACAAAATGTTCATCTTTTCCCTTTCACCTACATCTAAATCCTCATTTTTCACGTTAGAATGTTGATTTCTTAAATTCCAAAAGTAACAAACCGTTTGAAACACAAAAGCCCCAATCAAATACATACCACCGTATTTGAAGATGTTCTTGGCAGAAACATTGCCAAAAACGCCATTGTTTTTGGCTGTGTCCACAGAGACTTGTAAATCTTCCAATTCACAAGTTTCTTCAACAGTACCACTGACATTTTCGCCGTGCGCATCTTCGGCGGGAACATTAACACGGAGGTCGTGTTCTTGAGGAGGGGAAACGATGTTCTGTAATGGCGGTGGTTGTAAACGAATAGAAGGGATTAGTGGAGAGGGTTTAATTAAGGTTTTGAGAATTTTTGGTCGTAAATAATTTTTCCTATTACTAGTTTTTGAAGAGACTATAATCAGAGTGTTTCGCCTCGTAGGGGAAGGTGCGTAGAAGGAGAAGACAGAGCAATGCGCACTCGCCATTGCTGCAATGCAAACATGGCACGTTTGCAAAGACGAGAAGAAGCAGGTTCCGTATTTGGTGGGCCGAATTAGTTTTGCTGTGGCCCAATTTACTTACGGAGCTTCCTAGAGAGAAAATAATTAATTTTACACCTCTAAAATTAAAATTGTACCCACTACAATGCAAAAAAAAATTTAAAATGCATGGAAAAATGTAGTTTTTAATGGATGATAGTTTGAAGTTTGAAAATAGAAGTGTGAAATTATATTTACAATGTCCATTGAACTCATGCAGAAATTACTCTTTTTAAGTATTAAAATTATTTTTTCTTTAATATTTTTGCATTTGTAATATAGATAACTTTATGATCACATATGTTTAAATATATAAAAATTATAGGAAAGATAAATATGAACTAAAAAGATAAATGTTACATTAGTAACTATTAAAATCATTTAAAACGTCTAGTATTAATATAAAAAAAGAATGTACTATAAAAATTATAATATTATTTATTTAAAATTTGATCTTTTATTTTATTTAAGGATAAAGTAATAATATATTTTGTTGATTATTTATTAAAAAAACTGCAAAAACTACATAAAAAAAATTGCATGTAAAAAACTAAAAAAAATCATGCACAAAAAAAACAAAGATATTCATAAAACTGCAACAATATATATAATACACATAAAACTGCGTTAAAAAGTAAAACTGAAACATAATTATCATCTATATAATTGATCACTAAAATAAAAGCACTAACCGGACAAC
>JBBPBQ010000002.1:4942927-4965216 GCA_037974755.1 Cicer yamashitae
AATTATTTTTTTTTTCTGTTCTACAATTCAATTATTACTATATACATAACTTTTAAAACATATTATACTTTGGATTGAAAATAGCGAAAAATTCACCAATAATTAAGATATATATTTGATAAAAAGAATTTTCTTTTTTTCTTTCTAATAATTGTATTTTTTAATATGTGTGCAAAAACCTTAAACGACATTCATTGTGACACAAAGAGAGTATTATTTGCATAATTTTCAATACAATATATTTTACTATTTATGATATTGATAATACATCAATATAGAATAAGAATAATTTGATAAAAAAATAATATTTTATTTTTTATTTATATTTTTTTAAATATGTAAAATTATAAAAAATAACTCAATTATTTTAAAACAGTATAATTTTAAAAATACAAAAAAAAAAAAAAAAGTATTTTTGTGATTTTGTGGGTAAAACTAGGGGTACACAAGTAACTAAAGAGATATCATTAACAATTTTTCGCATGGATCAATGGGCCAATCTTTCGATAGGTAGTTGGCTAGCGTATTCAAATTCAAATAATACAATAATCGCTTCGATTCGACGGTTAGCCACTTTGGTAAGTGTGACCACTAGCTATCTCTAACAGACAAACAAACAAACACATTGCTCGCGCATGGCGTCAATTCCAAACGCCTTCGTCTCCGCCACTCCAATTGTAACCGCCGCCGAGTTCCATGAAAAAATGCCTCTATCAAGTTCCGTTCCTATCAGAGCTCCTCTTACTCTTGATGATTCCGAAACTGATTTTTCAAGTGACGCCACACTTTCCGATACCGCCTCAAACTCTGACCTAGAACCCGAACCACATTTCGCCTCTCAACAAGATGAAGAAGAAGAAGAAGAAGAGTGTTTTGAACTTGATGATCTTTCCCCTCTCGTGCAAGTACCTTTGCGTGTTACTCCATTCGCTCATTTATCTACTAACGACGACGAGGAAGGTGAAGATGAAGATGAAGATGAAGACGAAGACGAAGATCGTAAAATGTTAAGTGATGTGAGAATACCGGAGAACAGTGTCGTCGCACCGATAATTAAGACGCTGAACGTTGAAGAAGAAAGTTCCGAGAATTTACATGCAAACACGTTGACATTTTTGGAGAATACAAGTTCCATTGTTTCCATTGATGAGGAAATGCGTGGTAATGGATTAAGAGTAGCTTGTGATGGATGCTCTATTGCAACTGATTCGAATGCTATGTCGCAGTGTTCACAAGACAGTTTGAACAACGAGGAATTTGAGAAGGTAAAAGTTGCTTTAAATGAATTAGAAAAAGTTGATATGAAACTATATGGTTTAGATAGAAATGGTGAAATAATTAGGGTTGATTTGATTGAGAATGACGATGCTGTAATGCAAAGGAATTGGGAAGTGGACAACAACACTGGTACCACTGATACGGTGGAAGAAATTTCAAATACTTGTTTATTGGAATCAAATGCTGAGGACTGTAACGAAACCATGATGCCACAGCAGAGTATAAGTGTTGACGATTTAGGTGAACAGAGTCCCCAAACAGGTGAAAATATTGAAGATAGCAGCACAACACTGGCTTCAAAAGCTATATTACATGATTCTTCTGCTGATATGGTGGAAGAAATTTCAAACACTGGCTTATTAGAGTTCAATGATGAGGGTTTTACAGACAGCATGATGCTGGAGGAGAATACAATTGTTGAATTCTTAGAATTCTTAGAAGAAAAGAATACCCATTCAGGTGAATCTCTATCAGATGCCTTAGCTCAAAATATTGAATATATTACTAAAACAACTCAAAGCAATGCAGCTAATGGATGTCAAGGTGTTGCTGCTTGTCATCAAGAAAGTGAGAGTGAGAAACTGGAAAGCATAACTGAATCTGTAGTTGACTCAAAAGCTATGCTGCATGATTCTGCTGTTGGTTTTGAATGCAATGGTGATGCTTGTGAAGGTAACAAAATTCAGGGTGTTGAGTATTCTGAACATTCTGATCCTGCACTACTTGAAAAGTGGGCATATTTGGAGAAGGGTTTGCCTGAAACTGTTTCAGGTGTTATTCAAGAAGATGGTCTGTTTTGTGGTAACCATTCAAATGAAAATGTGGAAACATTTGAATCCGGAGACATCGTAAATAAAGAGGATACTATGGAGCTAAACATAGTAAGTCAAGAATCAAAAAGAGAAGGTTCAGCTTTGGATGAAGATATGGAAGAGTTTATGTCAGTTGGCCTTGAGCAGTTCAGGGAACAAATTGCAGCTCTCTCTATTCTTTTGAGTTCAAAAGGTTCTGGAAAGAACTCTCATGAAGAACAGACGGTCAGTAGTCCAGATGGAAGAATGAACTTATCAAAGGATGATGTGAGAAGTCAATTATTTTATTTTGATAGTGGTGGTGAATCAGATTGCAACTCAGTTACAGTCACTTATGCTGATCAATCCAATGTTATTTTCCTCAAAGGTCCAGCTAGTTTCAATTTCTTACCAGATGACGATGCTCAAGCTGGGTTCCAACACATTATAAGTGAACAAGAAAAGGAAAAAATACAGAAGATACAGACCATAAGTGTGAAATTCTTGAGGCTTGTCCAGCGAATAAATTTATCTCTTGAAGATTCCTTGGTTTCAAAAGTTTTATGCAGGTTGGTTGCAGATATTGGAAGGCGCTCAAATCAAGAATCTGTCATTAGGTCAGCTAAAATATTAGCAAAAAAGCTTGAAGAAGATTTTCAGGATGATTTAGACTTTTCTTTGAACATTCTAGTTCTTGGTAAAAGTGGTGTTGGAAAGAGTGCAACAATTAATTATATTTTTGGTGATATGATGGTCATGACAGATGCATTTGAACCTGCTACAACCTCTGTAAGAGAGATATCTGGAACTATAGATGGAGTCAAGATCAGAATCATTGACACACCTGGTCTCAGGTCCCCTATGAAGGAGCAAGCTTTTAACAGAAAGATACTGTCATCGGTAAAGAGGTATATGAAAAAGTTTCCTCTGGATGTCATTCTCTATGTTGATAGAGTAGATATCCAAACCACAGATCTAAATGATTTACCAATGTTAAGGACAATCACAAGTTCTCTCGGTCCATCCATATGGCAACATGCGATCCTTACTCTCACTCATGCTGCTTCTACTCCTTCGGATGGTCCAACAGGATCTCCTCTGAACTACGAAGTATTTGTTGCTCAAAAATCTTATCTTGTTCAACAATCAATCATCAAAGCAGTCGGTAACCTGTGTCAATTGAGCCCAAGTTTCATGTTTCCAGTGTCTCTTGTAGAGAACTATCCATTATGTGGTAAAAATATATCTGGGGACAGCGTAGTTCTCAATGGAGTTAGATGGAGAAGCCAATTATTAGCTTTGTGTTTCTCTCTGAAGATCCTATCTCAAGTATCTTCTGTTTCAGTACCTTGTACTCTTTTTGATCATTGGAAACAAATTTTTTTCCAGGACCATTCCCAGCCTATGTGCCATCTATGTTCTTGTTTGTTGCAGTCTCCTGCTCATCATCTAAAATTCTCTGCCAATTGGAATTGACTTGGATATTCACTTGGCAGATATTTTTAATGGATATGGAAGTTTCATGAATGATTATTGAAGGGTCCTCAAAAGAAAGTGGTGAGAAGAGGTTAAAAGATTATGGCACTGTTGACCACCAAGAACAATAGTCCTGAGGAGAGAGTCCAGAGGAGAAGTTTTATTGTTCCTGTTTATTTCAATTCTCATCTCACTTTTTGGTGATATCATTATCAATAGTCATGAATCATGACTGGCACCATGATATAAAGTGCACTTTGTTAATATTGCAAACAATTTGGTGCATAGTATGTAGCTTTGTTGCTGATTTTAAAAATGAAATAGTTCTAAATTGTCTTTTTGAAATGCCGTCAAGTTTCCAATAACCCCGTGCATTTTTAGAAGAAAAATATTTTTGATCAATATTCCAAATTTAGCGTTTTTGGCACATGGGAAATATTTAGGCTAATAAGACAACATACGCTGAGCTGGCATAATAAACTTCTACAAAACAAAAAATATACTTCCTAGTGTTAAGGAATAGGGATTTTCAGTAAAAAAAAATAGAGATTTAACAAAATTTAATTTTTATGCGTTGTAAAAATTTTCAATTGTTAAAACAGATCACAACCACATTAACAACTATGTTAATGTATATAATCTTAAAAGTAACTATACTAAAAGTCAAATGTTTATAATAATGACATTTACAATTGATTGACATTATGAAAAAAAAAACTATACATTTGCAATAACCTCGTGCATATTTAGAAGAAAAATATATTTTATGAATACTCCAAATTTACCGACCCCACTTCTCAGTCATTGTATTTTTCTTGTGCCAGTATGCTATTCTAGTCAAGTCATCCGTTGACACTATTTTTGTGCTAGCATACTATGCGCGCACCTGATAATAATTAGAAGATAAATTTTGTCCCAAAAAAAAACAACACTAGTAAATTTTCACAGTAACAATATTAAATTTTCAAAACAGAAGTCCCCTTGATAAAATTCTATTGCAAACCCACCTTCAAATTAAATAATTAATAATACATGAGCAACCCTCCAGGTTTGCATTTCCAGTGTAAGCGGTATACAAGTTTCCCATAAAATTATCCCCATCTAATCATACAAAGGAAAATTTGAAATCAACCGATACATTATACTCCTAACCTTGCCAGGCATAAGGATTCGATATATTGTTGGTTAAATTCAATTAAGCAAATGAGTACAAGATCTGCGGCATAACCAATCATCACAATAGATAGAACATAATGTTGATGAATTTACAGGCTAGGGTATCCAAATAAAGACAGGGTCCCCCAACTTGCTGCAGCATGGCAAATTCATGTTACAAACAGACACTCGTGTTAGGAGTTATTGAGTTAAATATTCTGTATCAGCGAATCAATCTGAGCACATGAATTAGGTGAAGGCTGTTGCAATATTTCGGGTTCTTCCAATTCCTGATTTTGGATATGTATATCCTGTCAAAAAGTCACTGAAAACATCAATGCAGTAAAAACCAAAAACCTGAAAACAATTAAACCCTTGCACTTTGGAAAGAGAATTGGTTTGCTATTAAAACTCAATACAATTTATCCAACAGACCAGACATGAGAGCATCTAAGATTTTGTCTATGATTTTTTTTTTATAGGCAAATTCCAATTTTGAGTGTTCTGGCAATAAATGTCCATTAATGGAAACACAAATAATTATGACTTACACTTCTATTTGAACCTAACTCCTAAGTTCCTAAATTTCCATAGATGTGCATGCGCATATTCAAGGCAACTAATGTCCTAAAAAATTTGGTGTCAGTTTTAGTTAATTATTAACATATTTAAAAAGGAGTAACAACTACTCCCAATTTTGATTAATTCTTAGTCAAAGATCAGAGTACAAATTCTGTAAAAAGCGACTGGTGGAAGGGACCTTGTAACCAACCAACCACAAAAATGTATGAGGAAGTAATCTCATTCTCATGGCAATGTCAGCAGAGGGATACAGTTTGATAAGAATACCTATGTCGCTGTTCTCACCCCCTAAATTTCATTTTACAAACTTCTCTCAATTTCAAGCTCTCCTTTGAATTTCAATTCATAGTGAGCATGGAAAAGGAAAGACAGGACAATAAATTCAATACCTGTGTTTGTACAAGTGGTTGAGGTTGTTGATCTTGGGCTAATGGATAAGCTTGTGGTTGGGACATTCTATAGTAGGGTTCTTTCAGATCAAGCTTACAAGATGACGTTTGAAGAATTCCTCCTTGTTCGGCACCAGGACCCCACATTTTAGCTAATACAAATTCAAAAATTTCTCATTAGCATGATGCAACTCATGCTAGTATAGCAATAAAAAGAAAAGAAAAGACACAAATACCAACCAGACAATGTTAAATATATTGTATAACTCTGTGCATTGTGGGCAATCAAGTGAAGCCTGCCAGTAATTTCTTGCCCTGCCATGACATAAATTGGCTGAGAAAGAACACAGCGTAACTGGTACCAATGGGTTGTGGGTGAACCAGGAGCAGTGGTGAGCCACCTTTGCACAGTACTGTAGATTTGTAACAATTGAATCAAATCAACAGATAGGAACAACAAACAAAACCGAGATGAATAAAAACTGGTTAGACCTTATCAATAAAAAGGAATATTTACCTTCCATTGAACAGTACATCAAACCAACATGCCAACCCGTGTACTCTGGTGCCCACAGAGGCAATGAATCTCAGAGGAATGTCAATTTCATACAGCTCTTCTTCCTACAGAACAAAGAGTGATATGGTCAAAATTCATTGGCAACTTTATTTCAAGCAATTGAAATAAAAACATAAGGAATAAATACAATCAAGTCTACAACCAATAGTAGAACATTTGTACAAAATGATACATAACCAGAAAAAAGCTTGGCTTTTTAATAAGTTTTGAAGAAATACTCTTCTTCCAAAGAACAACTCAATAATACAATGATTATCAGATGACAGGGTCTTACATAAAAAAGTTACAATAAGGAAGTCAGTTGGATTTAAATAAATCCAATATATAATAAAAACAAATCAGTTTGTTTGATAAAAAGGTATAATTTATTAATGTCAACTGCCAAAAGGACAACTGGAAAATAAAACAATCTTAAGAAAAGTAAAAGTTGGTTCTTACCTTCATCTTGGTGAAGTCTAATACATGGAACATCGGGGGAGCTATTAACAACCTTGGATCAAAAGCATCCACCACAGGCTTTATGGAGGAAAAAATAAGTTAGATACAAAATTTTAGTAACTAAAGTTTAATTTAATAACAACATAAAACACTATCAAAAAATTTAGTAATTACATGTCAACACCATTATTGTCATATGAGTAAATAATTGAAGTCTTAATATCTTACAATACTCCAATAGGCACACGCACTTTTAGAAAATAAAAATGGATGATCAATTTAAATTTGATACATGTGCAATAGAATGAAAAAAAAGGCATCACGTTTAATCTTTTCGCAGTTCAAGGAGGGACTGGCACACACAATCATATCATAGTAATTTCCAAATGAAGCACCCTCCCACAGAAAACCGTGAGAAACCTTCCATAAATTTCTGAACAATAAGCTAGTCTGATACCTGAGAAAAATATCCTTGAAATGCGGTCCCATGTAAGGGTGTCAAATCAACGCCATAATAGTTTTGCTGCTGCCAGAACAGGGCCTGAGCAATAGCAATTGGTTTAAAATAGAGAGAAAAATGAGTATCATAGAGAAAATAACAGTCAGAAAAGCAGAAAGATTAGTAGATCTGTAAGGGAATGCTATTCATGAAGCAATTCTAAAACATGAACTATGATATCAACATAAAATCAAAATGATTTGCTACTTCTGTTAACATCCTTTCAGAGGAAGAAATTACAGTTTAATATCATAATATCATTGAAATCCATTTGAAAAGACAATTGAATCAAATCTCATAAAGAGACGCTTTAGGCTGGCTTCTTTGGAATCCTGAAAAAACTTTGATAATTATAAGCTTTCGCATTATAAACTGCTGCCAACTCCAGCAAGCAAAAAATGTTTTATAGATGTATGAGAAGTATGAGTTATTCAAAAAATACAAGTGTGGGTGTCTCTGTATATATTACATAAGACATACAATTATGCAACACATTAGCATTTTCAACAAACAAATATTCATCACTAATAAAAACAAACATATATACACACAAACAAATTAACTACACACCTTATTGGCAATTTCAATAAACAAATATTCATCAGTGAAAGGTGCCATGTGAATCCTACACCAATAATAAATTCAAGGTTAGGAGAAGACAATAATTAGATAGTTACAAACATTGCAGAGGAAAAGTGCACAATTTTGAAAGGCTTCTACTTTTTTTAAAAGAAAAATCACTTTTAAATTGAAAAAAAATAGGTTTAAAAATTGATGATAATTATTAGTTTTAAATAGTTTTATGATAATTAAATGTTTCTCAGAGGAAAAGGATATAGACTACCAAAAAGTTGGGGGGGAAAATGCAGTTTTAGTGATTGCTCTGGAGTAACAATAGTATATTTTGAATGAAAAATAAAACTCCAAAAAGTTATATATCATAGAAATGCGATTTTTTAGCTTATTCATATAAAATACTATACGATTGTGAAACAATATATCAAATATCATTTAGAACAGGTAAGAATCCAGTCCTTGAAAAATAATATTTGGCTAAAGAAATTAAACAAAATGAAGGCATAATACATATATGACAAGGTTCAACACATACTGCTTTTGGATATTATTTTGAACCACCACTGACATTGCAATAGATGTTAAAATTCATAAAAATTGTTGAATTGTCAATACCATTGGGGGTAAAAACCAAATTTAAATGGAAGTATGTCAATTTGAAAAGGCAGATAGTTATCTGACAATAACCTCCCTTAGAAGAATTATATAGTCATAATCATGTTAGTATTGCCACGCCCAAGTGCAAGAAGCTCCAAGAAAAACAGAAAGGGAGCTAAATTTACCTTCCCACCCCAGGAAACATTTTCCCAGTAGGAGTGAGAAACCTATCTCTGGCAATGACATAAGACTCCAGCATTCTCTCATTAACTAACAAAGTGCCTGCATAACAACAGAGGGATTTTTCCAGCTTATAAACACTAACATTTCAAAACTTTATGCAGCAACTTAACCTACAGTTCTACACTATAAAGCAGCAAAATAAAACTATTTGACAAGACAACATAGATATAGATATGATATTACTTATAAATTGAATATTAGCACCTGTAGCCAGATTTATTTAAAAAAACAGAATATGAGCTTACCCATGGGCTCCGATATCAGAATATCTGCTTTCTCTGGCAACTCAACATCCTCAACTCTACCTTTAATCACCTAAACAAATAAAATTAAAATGTAAAATAGTTGCCTGAATAATACGATAGCTAGCTAATGAACAATTATTATTATTATAGCAATAAAAAACTAGGAAACAGATCTCACTGTAATTCGTTGAGCCAGTTTTGGGTTCCCAGCTATAAGTTTACGTGCATACTCTGCCATTTCAGATGCTTCCACGGCATAAACATGTTTTGCGCCAGCCTGAGGCACCAAGAATTTTCATTTAGTTAGAGGCAATGACACTATCATTTGCTACAACTACAACTAGGCTTATGCACAATTAAGGCATTGATCTACCTGAGCAGCAAATAATGACAAAATACCGCTACCAGCACCCACATCAACTACTACGCGGCCAGTAAAATCAGCACGGTTCTCCATAACCGCGGCATAATAGGTTCCTAAAACAATATCACGAATGAATTCATTAGGTAAGAGTAAAAATAAATATATAACAATTCAAAAAGAAAAAATGAGAACCACTAGAATACAGCAAGGTATAAACCTGTCCGCACATAGTCCTGCAACATATTTTGCTGATGAAGAAGTTGTCCATAATAATGAAAATACATTTTCGCAGAAGACGGCTCTATCTTTTCATCAAATTTGCTTTTAGAAGTTGCTAACGTTCCATTCGGTAAGTTTCCTGCTGGATTAAAAAATTCAATATATAGCTAAACTAATATCATATTTGCTGATGAACAGTGAAAGGGACTGCCCATGCAGTAAAAAGGAAATTGTGAGAAAAGAAAAATGAACACTGAAATGTATAAAATATATGTAGCACACAAGTGTATCTGTTATCATGACCCATGTTAAAAACGAAAATTTACAACCAAGAGAAATATTTGGAAAGAGACTGAGCTGTCAAGATACCAACTTAAGTGCCAGCCACATGAAGGAAAGCATCAGAAGGATATAAGCCACAATAAATGCTACCCAGCAAAGTACTCGCAATGAGGTCTTATCTAATATGAGATGTGCTGCAATCTCTAATTGCAGAAATTTCTTAGTCAGTGAATGATTAAAAATCACAACTTCCTTTCTCAAGCATAAATACCTGACAGCAAATAAGGTTTCACTAGTATTTAACAGCCTAACTTGCAATAGCCAAACAGACATCCAAGTTGTATATAATCAGTGCACCAGAGAATAAAATTTGTTTAACCAACAGACATATTATAAACATGCTGAAGGATAAAGGTTCTAAGCAATGAGAATATACTAAAGAAAAAACACAATGCTGCACCACAGAAGCCATCCAACAATAAGATTTACAGATTTACAAAGCATCACCTTGAACATTGACTTCCTTTATCCATTGTTGGACTGCAGAATGGAATGCCTCGCACTCCTCCTCATTTTTAAACTGGATAGTGACTCCTGTGGAATACGATGCCTGGTTCAAAAACACACTGTTAAAATGCTCAAGTATTTGGCAACAAACCAATGAGTTACTCGACAACAATACTACAGAAGTTATTTTGAAAATTGAAAACCACGCAGAAGCAAAAACATCAGCATAAGAGGGGTAAAAACGAAGGGAAAAAAACATAAAATGCATTAGATTACATTGTCAGATCTTGATTATTTTTCCAACCTTAAATGGCTAAAAAAATATAAAGATTCTTCTCCGTACCGTTTTGCTGACATCAGAGCCTTCCATAATGCAAACCGATTGAACAGAACCTAATTTGAATATCTGTGAAGTTAAACCACAATAAAGAAAAACAATCTTTATCAATCCTTAAGCAGATAATCCTCTCATTCAGTGAAACAGATAAATGAAAACCCAGCATTTGAATTTTCACAAGATAAAAAGTAAAATCAAACACGGTACCATAAAATATCGATAGAAATTTAAATGCAATAGCTAAGAAAATAAGGAGAAAATTGAAAATGAACCTGAGCAGTTTGGAGATCGAATTTGAACGGAATCTGTTGAGATTCCGGTTGAATTTGAAGACCGTCGGATGTGAAGCGAGCAATTCCCGGAGAAGCGGAAGAAGCATCGGAAGAGAGGTCGGAAACCGATGAGAGATTGAACTCTCGATTCTTCCAGTTTTGACCTAACGAATCCGCCATTGCCGTAAACAAAATTCTCCACCGATTCACAACCAGGTTCTTATTTCTTAGTTGGTTATTTTTTTGTGATTTTTCAAATGAACAGAATTCATATATGAAGAATGATATTAAAAAGCACAAGAAAGTAAAGTGTGTGTGAGTATAGTTAGTTAAGAGGAACTAGGGTTTGAGGGTTAGAAAGATTGAGAGCCGCCAAAGAGAGAGAAGAGGCTTCGAAAGCGGGAGATAGTTAAGTTTCACTGTGCAGAGCTTTTGGGTGGGTTTTTATTTTTTATTTATTTCTAGTAAGTAGTACTATTAGTACTAGTGCGTTGTTTTAGTTCAGTTGATGGGGATGGGGTGTGTCCAGCTTTAAATTTTTTTTTGTTTTTGGTGCAAACCAAGGTGAAGTTATTATCCATGCATTTTCATTCATTCATTAATAATGCGTCAATGGCAATGGTTGAAGAGAACGGGCATTATTTCATCCAAAAAATGGGATCACTTCTTATAAAAACAATGTTCTTAAAAGAATTAAAAACAAAAACAAAGCATTGCATACTAGTGAAGTCACCAACTTCGTTCATTAGTGTGCATTTGATATGGTCAAGAGATAAGATAGGATTAATTATTATCTTTTGTCTTAATTTAGCGTTTCACGAGTTATTAAAACATGAAAAATTAATTATATGTCTTATCTTATCTTATATTTTTAGTTAAAATTTTATTATCAGATGGTGCTGATTTAAAACTAACATGATATATTAAGAAAGTTGTTTTCACCTTTATTTTATAAAATATAATCTTAAATATAAAAGTTACTACTATATTGTAATAAAATATAAATATAAATATATAATAAAAAAATAAAAAATGTATGAAATATATAAAATTATAAATATTAATAACTAAATTTAAATATGACATATAATTTTATCACACCGATTATGATTTTGTCATTAAATATAATTTAAAAAATTTAAAACAAAAAATAGTATAAAAGTAAAATAGTTATTAAAATTATAATTTTTCTAACAAGTGTCCGTGCTATAAGAGCATAAATTAAAAAAAAATTCTTAAAAATTACAAAATTCAAACTTTTAAAAATTTGAAAACCCAACTTTCAATAATTAATTAAATATTTATAGTTTTTTACTTTCTTGATAAGTGCTCTTAAAAAATGCATTTCTTAACATTTACTTACTATAACAATATAAAAATTAATTTATATTTTATTAGCAAATTAAATATAATTTTGTTACGGTGTAAATGAGTTTAATTAAATATAATATACATCATAATTTTTTACTCATATTATATTAGTGTAAGTGATTTGTGTCAAACTCGGAATAGTTTTCATTCATAAGAATAATTTTTATATTTCTGTTATTACTATTTTAATAACTGTTATATTTCATTGCAAAAATTAATTAAAAAAATATTAAGTGTAATTTTTATCCTCAAAATATTAACATTGTTTTATATAAAATATTAATTCTTGTGTCTTAAGTATAATGTCTATTGTTTTAAAATATATATATATATATATATATATATATATATATATATAATTTCTATTATTATACAGTGTTATATAAATATGAAAATATATCAAATGATAATTTATACAGTATTATATAAATATGAAGATATTTATATTCAAGTATAAATGGTTAATATTCGATGGAGGTAGCCGTTGGAGTTGATTGTTTTAAATGGTAACGTTTGATGGCATATACGCATATCTTTTTTTGAAACTTCACTCAAACCGCAAGAGTTTCATCTACTAAGGACTTCGTTAATGAACAAGTGATTAAATTCACTTGATTGCTCTTGAGTATCTAAATTGATACTCTTCAGATGAGATGGTGGATCGAATTCAGGTAGGATAGGTTGATCTTCTGCTTCAATATCTTCGTCAACATCAATGTCTTCGTTAAATGTGATGTATTTTTTTCCATTAATTTAATGTATTTTGTTTCATGTTATTAATATAATTTTTTTTTATTATTATTATTTAATATTTTTTCTTCGATTTTAATGTATTTTCTTTGAAATTTATAATATAATTTACTATTTATAATTATAATCATTTATAATTATAATAATTATTAATTATTTATTATTATTATTATTTAGTAATGTATTTTATTTTACTTTATTATTAATATTTTTATTTTTTAAATAATTAATTATTTTTAATTTATTAAATAATTTATAACAGTTAATAAAATGAGGGAAACAAAAAACTCCCTTCAGCTGGTCGCTGCCTCGCGATGCGACCTTCTATTAAGCCTAAAAAGTAGGCAATATTGTTTCGGAGTGAGGTAATTTGGTGCAAAAAAAAATATTTTTAAAAAAATCCTCAAACAAATACCCTTAATTTAAAAAATAATATTTTCAACACCATATCACTATATTATTTTGGATGAAAATTGAGCAAGGAATTTTGTTCATATTATAGTTTGCAAAATACATTAGTTTACCATTTTAAACTCTAAAATAAACTGTTAAGTTCTACTACGGTGTATATATGCAACAAAATATATATATATTTACCTTAAAAGAAACAAGTTTAGCCAGCTTTAAGCATTCAAACTCCATTATCATGTTAGATATCATCCATTTGTCTTCGGTAATTTAGCCTCCCATTGGTACTCACGTAATTGAGCCTCCCATTAGCGATTAGAGTTTAGTGATGCATTGAATTCATTAGACATTGTAGGCAATGGTAGATAAGTGACAACTCTCATTTTGAGTTTTGTGTATAAGATATTGTTATTTTGATTTTTGACAAAAAAAAAACTTAAATTAGTTATCGAACCATTAAAATGTCAGTTAGTTTTGTCTCCGACGTTATAACAATCATAAATTATTTTGATAGTAAATTGTATCTTTTAAGCACTGTTTTGATGATTCGAAGACTACTTTAAGTTTTTTGCTTAATTATAGACCAAAATGACAATGTCATTTGTTTTTCATGACTAAAATGGTGGTTTATCTTTTTAAGCTCCTTAATTTTTGTTTTGTCTTAAGAGACTTCTACTCAAATTATGTTTTGATTGGTGCTACTACCATATAATATTAGATATATCTTAGTTGATTAGTCACTTAAATGAATTACTTAATTACATTAATTAATTAGTTATTTTATACTAATTACTTATTTGTCTAATTGATTATATAAATCTTCCTAGTAAAAGTTTCGTTCAATTATCGATTATTTTAACCAATAATTTCATTCTATCTGTTAATTTTTTCTTATTAACGGCTTAAATTCGCAATACACGGTTAGAATGAAATTAACAGATTTCGATTCAATGCCTCCTTCACAAGATTTCTGTAACCCCAACAAACTATCTATCCACGATTCTGAAGTTTAAATCTGTCAGTATTAGTATAGTGGTGACTGCTATTGCAATAACCATGATTCTAGAACCATTACCTATTCTTCCAACTCAGGGACAAGAAATTATCTATCCAAGTTGTCATTCTAATGATTTCACATAAGTCAAAGCGAATAACCAATAACATACAACATTACATTACCCTAAACTAAATAATGGAATCAACACAAGCACATATGAGACAAGTGACCTTAGTCCTCTTCAAAATTCATTTCAATAACCCAATACTAATACAACGATCAAGTAAAGCAAAATAAATAAATAAAAAGATTACAAATTTGATCGATAAATAAAGAAATGAATAACAACAATTACATAGTTTGACACTTGTTACAAGTGATTGCAGAGATATGAGACTATAGTGAGACATGAAGATGGGAAATGGAAACAATATCTCAATGTTGTGGTAGCTAATCAAAATAACCTGAGAAAGACAAAACAAAACAAAGCATCAAGAAGAAGTTGGCAACTTGATAGCTTTGAAAGCAGGATGAAGCAATCCAAGTTCATCCTTAACATCAAGAGGATTACCACTCTCATTCCTCACTCTCTTCACCCTTCTACTAGCAAGTGACTTATGAGTAAAACCATACATCTGCAATATCTGATTATCCCCAAAATTATAAGCACGATCCATTTGTTTCAAACACCTTTCAACAGGGTAATCCCCAAATTTCCCACATGGTTTACACCCCACAAAATGAGTCACAAGTGGCCACCTATGATCACCAAAACCAGGATGATAATTCTCAATCATCTCTTCATAACGATCAACCAAAATCCCCCAATAACCATGCAAATAATAATGATTCTCAAGGTAAACTTTACTACCCCATTGCTCTTTCCCTGTTGCCAACAAATAAACCATAGCAGATTGATCATCAGCTTCAAAAACAGGTCGATTCTTTAACTCCCTAGTAAGAATTTTCCCAGCTTCATCTCTAATTTTCCCTTTAGGTCCCATTGGTGCCCAAGCATCAAGAATATCAAGTGACCATTGACAATTCCTCAACAAAAAACTACCAGTGTTCAAACCAATCCAATTCTTTTCATCATAAATCATTTCATTCCAACCGTGCATCACAAAATTATGATCTTTATACCTCTCCCACGGAACTTCAAAAGCCATATCAGTAAACATAGCATCACTATCCATCCACCATAGAAACTCAATTTCAGGATGAGATAACAAAAGTTTCCTAATCAAAGGTAGCTTAGCCCAAAAACCAGCCATTTCAGCATCAAGAAGAGCCATGTTATAGAAAATTTCAATTCCATGAAGCCTACAATAATCAATCTTGTTTTTAATCGATTTCAACAAATAATGATCACCAACGGGATTCTCACACGGTTTTGGCGAAGAACCAGTAACAAGAAGAACACGTGGTTTATTAGGTCTAATAAAATTAGGGTAATCAGGGTTATTACGAAGCCATTCAGATCGTTGTTCATCCCAATCGGAGATTTTTGGTCCAAGCGTGTAAGGCGTTTTTGGATCGCGCTTTTCATCATCATCACCACCTTCGTCAACGAGGATCTTCGAAATATCGAAAGTTGCGTAATTGTTGTTGTTATTGTTGTCTGTGGATTGAACTTCTTCGAGGACGCGGTGAGGCTCCACGCGCCGGCCACGCGAGTAGAATTGTTGACGGATCTCGTTGAGGTCTTGTTCGGGAGTACCGAATTTACCGGCGCCGATTGTGCCACGGAGGACGACGACGGTGAGAAAGAGACAGAGGAAAGTGAGGGAACCACGGCGGCAGGCGCGCTGCATTTGACGGAGACGGCGAGATCCGAGGCACCGCTCCAGCATTGTTGAATGATGTGGCGCCGCGCACTGAATCAAAATCTGAGGTCGGTGATAAGAGAAGAGGGTGAGGGTAGGATGGTAAATAAAAAGTGATTTAAGGGTGTTTTGTTTGGAGAAGAGTCTGTCGGTGGCGAAGAAAGGAAGATCCACAAATTCAGTTCGTACAGTGTATGAGAAGAAAAATAAACAGAACTAAGAAGTGAAGTGAATGTGGACACAGTGGAATAAACTCAGAATCTTCTACCCTATTTTCTCTGCCGCTGTGTTTTTTTATTTTATTTTTTCGCATCATGCATACCGCGTAGCGTATACATGCTTGATTTGGAATAATTTAAAAAAAAATAATAAGTCAATAATTTTTTAAAAAATAATAAGTCAATAATTTTTAAAGTAGTTATAAATTAGAATATATTGAAATTAAAATTCCTTAACATTTTTATGATAAATTTTTAAATACTCTTGACTCTCTTGTCAACTTTTTCACTTTTAATGTCTAGTTAAAAAAAATCTATTTAAGTATGGTTATTTTTTTTCTTTAATATTAAATTTTTTCTCAAAATGTGTCTATCTTTTGTCTCAAAATAATTGTCATTTTTAATTTCTAAATTCAATTTTTATTATTATATAGTATTTATATTATCTAATTAATGTTGTGTACATTACTCTCAAATTATTATTCTTCAAATTGTAAATAATTGATATGAATAGTTTTGTAAAATCAATATTTCTTTTTATTTATTTATTATTTTTTTAATTTATATGAAATGATTAAGTATTCAATTATTTCAGGACGTATTACAACCACTCAAAAAAAAATGTATTATTATGTTGTAAAAGACATGTATTATTATAATCAATTAAAAATATATAAATATTGAATATTATCACATAAACTATTAAAATGTTTTTCTCTTACAATATATTTTATTTTACTTATAAATTAAAATATTTTAAATTATAATTTAAAATATTTAAATTAAATAGTTAAAATTTATTTATTTTATCCAAAACAATAATTTAAAATATTTAAAATTTATATATTTTACTTTTAGTATTTTAATATATAAACAAAATAAATAATAAATCTATTATATAAAATATTTTATCCAAATCACAAATATCACCTATCTAATGTCATGTCATTATTGAGAGTGCCACATAATAAAAAATGGTGGAGGACAAAATAATTCGAAGAATTTGTTAATAGGAACAAAAAACTAATTTTAGAATTATAAAACTAAAATTCATTTTAGATGAAATAAGAGAACAAAAATACACTTAAACCTAAATATTAATATCAATATTTGAATTGCTAATAATTATTTATATTGAACATATAAATTTTACAGGTAAAAACTTATGCTAATGTGAGTTTTTTTATTAAAATATCCTTCAATTAAAAGTCAAATAAAAGTATTTTTTTTTGTTAGAATCTTCAACCTCTTTATTTGCAATTTTACTATGTAATTTAAATATTAAGAATTTTCACATAGACGATAATATATTTTCATATAAAATATTCATATTTGTGTAATTATGTTACAAATATAATAAGAATTTAATTTATATACACCGTTAATTAACCACTTTCGTTAAATTGTTATTAATATTTAATTTTTATTATAATTACTCTTAAAATCATATATGATTGATTGTGATTTACTCTGTAAATAAATTTTACCGTCAAAACACAAAAATTAAACTTAAATTATAATAACCCTTTAGCCGTGCAAAATGATTTTTGTAAATAATAAAAATAAAACTTCTTTTGTATAAAAAAATTATTAAAATAGGCTAACTCAGGTAGTACAGTATACACATTTTTTCTGGGACTAATATGTATAAACTAATTAGAACATCATATTATATATGTGTGTTTTGGATTCGCCAAGTCCAATATCACATAAGTAACATAGTACAACCTAACAATGTTATGTATGCCTCAACGTATCTCTAACACTCATTTCAAACTTCTACTTAGAAATCTCTGTAGATATTTTACAGACCCTTTTTACTTTAGATTCTAACCAAACATCATCACTCATAAATATTTCTATTATCGATCCATCATCGTTACGAGTCATTCTATCTTTTTTAGGTAGAATATGAGTTCTGGTCAAAACAATAGGTAACTTCAAAAATTAACGTTGGTATAGGTTTCCTTTAAAATACTTTTTTTTCTTCTTTTCAAGTTGAATGTAAATTTTAAAACATACAACGTACCTATTAAAATTTAGATAAATTTTATGAAATGAAACAATGAATTAAAAGGAATATTATACGATAAAAAAATATACGCAACAAAGCACAATTGCCTCCGTCTTTTAGCTACTTGGTATATATTATAGGAAGTTTTTCTGTTTTATTTTTAAAAAGGTGATAAATATTATTTTATTCTAATACATATATCAATAATCAATGTATGTTTAATTTTCTTACCAAAAAACTAGTTTATTTTTGTAAAATTTAATTTTTATGTTATTTAGTTTAACATATATAACTTTCATTCTAATGTTCGCGTTAGGCTTCAAAATAGTCGAGTAAAAAAAAGTCATGGGATTAGTACCATAAAATTTATAATATCATATCTGAAATATGATTGTAGGTACGTTTGTTTGAGATTTTTTTACAAATGAATTTTATAGTATTTTATTTTTTTGTTATAATATTTTCTATAAATGAATTTTAAAAATAAAATTTTAAATAAAAAATTAATTTAAATAGGTTATTTTAATATATGATTTTAAGTATTTTATTTATTTTCTATAATCTTTTTTGGATAATGAAATTTTTAAAAATGATTAAAATAAAAAGTTATTTTGAGAAGTTTTTCGTAAAAATTATTTTTGAAAGATACTTTATTTAAAAAAGTTTAATTTTTATCATATTAAAATATCTAATAATGAATATATAAGTTATAAAATGTCAAAATTATTATTTTTTAATTGATAACAAATGAATTTAAAAAAACTAATTATTAAGTAAATTTTCATAAAAAATATTTTAAAAATACAAAGTCAAAATCACTTTTTTAAAATTTTAAACAAACGAATCCGAAATATCATATATTTGAATGAGAATAATATAAATTGACAGTCACAACTCACAATCAATCAAAATTATTTATTTATATTTTATTAATTATATCAAACTTATTTTTTTTTAAATTAAGGAAATAGTAGATATGATTGATTTTAATTTATTGTGGATAATTTATTCACAAATTTAAAAAAGTAACTTAGAATTTACCTTTTAACAAACGCACAACACGACACACATGATAAGTAAATATTACTATTTATTAATGAAAATCAATTTTTATAGTTTAATTAAAAATAAAAAGTTCAAATATGTATTATATTCCTACTATAGCGTAGCTGAATTTTCTCTTTCAATGTACTGATTTGTTATTTAAGTTGTGGTTGATTGATGAACTGATGGTACAGCTTTGCACAGAGTTCCTTGAGAATATTGTTGCTTGATGTAGGCAAAATCACGTTCCGAAATCATATGGTGGCCATTAAATGTAAATAACTAGTAACTGCAAAATTGTGATGTCGATATAGAAGAGCCCAGTAAAAAATAAAAAATAAAAAAATGCACTGTAGATATAATAGAAGAGTGAGTGTTTGCCCTTGGGGTTAGGGATTTATTTTCAAGTTGGTGGTTCAGATTTAGACAGAAGATAGTGAGACAAAGGTTTGCAAGGTGTATTTTAGTTGTCACAGACAAAGGTAAGATGCTATCATAATCATTGGAGCGTGCCCACTTATTTCAATTGTTGCGGATAATAATGCATGCGAAGTTGGTTTCATGTAAGAATAGCATTCCTCTCCCGAAAGGAAAAACAAAACAAAACCTTGATTTTAGACGCAGATTAACAAAAGGAAAAATTGTAGTAAATGTTTACTAAAAAAAATTTGGACCAGAATTATTAAAAATATCATATTAAAAGACAAAAAAAACATACTACTATCAATTATAGTATCTGAATGTTTATTTTAATGATGATTATAAACTCCTCACATTGAATTCAAACACGACAGAATCTTAAATATATATGTTATATAAGACATGGAGGCTACGAGAAAAATAAGACTTTTGTAATTTTAAAATTGAACTAGCATCTCAAAAAAAATAAAAAAAGAGTAAATATGAGAAAGAGCTCTAGTCATGAGGTCCAAATTGGGGTAACCATTATTCCATTAACTGCTAATAATTAATAATAAATGACATTTGTGATTTTATTGATTTTGATGAAATCACATTGACATAGTATATCAATTTCACTAAATTTAGAAAATTGATATATCTTATCTCAATTTTTTCATATATATTTTTCTCATTTTCAACAAAATGTGTGTGAAAAGAGAAAAGGGAACAACAAGGAGGGTCATGGGCACAGGGCACCGGATGCTAGTTTCCTTCTCTCTCAAGCCACATATCAAATAAGCCAAAACCCAAAAAGAATGAGATTTTTGAGGTTCCATTGTCCATTCCCATTATCATCTCAAAAAGCACTCATAATTTCATTTCATTTCTTCTTCAAAAAAAAAATTCATTTATTTTCACATGACATTCCCAAACAGCCAAACACTGCCCATATACAACAACACTTACAACTAACTTCACACAAAACTATACTAGCTAGTTACTACTCACCATACAATCAATAGCATTAACCCCCAAATTTCCACTTTCAATAAAAATAAAAATAAAACTGAAGAAGAAGCACAAGCACAAACATAAACCACATAGAACCAACAGGAATAATATAAAACATTGATGATAGTAGTAATCTTGTCAAGTCTCAAACAAATATAAATGAATAACAATATATAAATACCTAAAATTAAATTAAATATATAATTACCACTAAAAATTCACACAATTTAATGTTTAAACATAAATGTTTAATATAAAAATCTGGACATTATTTTTACCGATGAAACTAGACTTAAACTGATTTTATTCAACTCTACTACTACTACTTCTCTTTCTCTAATACTAGTAGTACATAAATAACAAGATCGATCTATCATCATCAATTACAAAAATATATATAAAAAAATAAAAAAAATAAAGTGGAAATAAGGAAAGGGATTTTAACGCCTGCATCGGGTGATGGCACTGCATCCACGACGGTAGGGATTAGCCTGAGCACCGGGCCGACAATTATAATAGGAAGCACCGCGCCGTGAGCAAGGGACAGTGTTCCTCCTCAGCGCACCATAGCTAATGTACCTTCTTCCAGCTAATATGCGCCGGTTGCTCTCAGAGTCCATCAGAAACTCGGTATCATCTTCGTCTCCGGCGAGAAGGCTGCACTCGGCGATGGATCCACGGCAGCTGGAATCCAACGGGAGGAAGAAGGAGCTGAGCTGGTTGTCAGTGAAATCAAAGGTAGATGATGATGAAAGTGCCACGTGTACGGCTAAGATCGTACACACAAGAAAGAATGCACAGAGGCTGCTTCTCGTTGTTCCCATGTTTGAGTTGAGAGTTCTATTGAGTTTGCAACACAGCACAGAGTTATAACACACGGTTTCTGCTAAAATGCCATCATATATGTCTCTTAATTACAAGTGCTGCCACTCAACTTTAACGTGACTCGCTATTGCTTCACACGCACACATTAATCATATTCTAACTTTATTTAACCTTTTTAAATCATCTCTCCCAACTCAACAAAAAATAATGAAAATTTTATTTTTTCATTAAAGAAAAAAAATGAATTCGCAATTAAGCCAATTGTGGTCCAGCGCCAGCCTATGATTGGGAAGGAAATTGAATTTATTTATTGTTATTCCAGCTATTAATTAGAGTCGGGTGAGATGGAATATTTTCATTTTCAAAATTGAAAATGGAATGCGGTGTTATAAGCAAAGACAGATAAGCTATACTTGAGATTTGAAACAATTGCAGGTGTTTTTTTTTTCTTTAATATTATTTTTTCCGTTAAAACAGAGAATCAAATATATAATCTTTTATGTCGGCTCAACAGTGCAAGTGCGCTCCAATAGTTGAACTTTACTTTATTCTCTCCGTATGGTAAGTTGTAACATTCTTCTCTTGTGGAGATAAAA
>JBBPBQ010000002.1:4972481-4991928 GCA_037974755.1 Cicer yamashitae
TTTAACTCGTTAAATAATTTGAGTAAAAAAAGGAACTTTTTAAATAATGTGTCAACTAATCATCAATTGGATAATGTGTAAAACTTATTTACTATTAAATTGTGTATAAATTAACTAATCCCCAGTTATAATATTTTTTATTTTTAAAATTTATAATATTCTCTTAGTTTCATATTAAATGTCTAATTAATAATATTTAATTGTCTATTTATATTATTAATAAATATTAATTATTTTTAGCATATTTTTATTTATTATATCTCTAACTCATTTAACTATTTTACTTAATATTATTAATATTATTTTAATAAACAAAACTTATAATATTATTAAATTCAATACAACTAATTATATTTTATAAAAATTAAATTAAAATTAAAATATCAAATATCAATATTATTAAATCATATTTTGAATTTAAAATAAAAACTTACAGCGAGTTTTAAGTTGAACTGACCGATGTTACCAACCACTGCATTAAAAAATAAGACAATCTTTTTACAACAAGCATACGACAATAGCCTTGTTTTTGTTCTGAAAAAACATACAATGAATTTGTTGGTGGATTAATGGCGGTTGGACCAAGTCAAAACGGATGATGATTACGTAATAGAAAAGTAAGTGATGTGTTGTTTTGTACCATCCACGTGTTCAACGGGGGCCCTCCATTTTATGGTATTGTTACGGTGACTGACGCCGCCAGGTACTGTACTGTTGTTGTACTAAACTAAACCAAACCAAACCCATAGACGGTGGATTCGGTGGTGAGAATGTCCATGGATAAGATTCCTACCGAGCTAGATTACTATCATGACATGTGGAAACTCCAATCTATTGCCACACTTCTTTCTCACTACAAGGTACTTTAAATTTTTTAATTTTTTAATTTATTTTATTTTGCCTTTTTAACTTTGAGAAAATGTTGGAAAGGGAGATGATGGGAGACATGTTTTGATATTGGATCGGACTATTTTCTATCCACAAGGTGGTGGTCAACCGGCAGATACTGGCTTCTTAAAATTTCAAGGCTTAAATATCAAGTTTTTGGTCAATGATGTTCGATCAAAAGATGGAATTGTAGGTTTATTCTTTTGAAAATTATGGTTTTTGTTTTTAAATTTTGCATATAGAGTTGGTTAATTTTATTGTTTTTTGTTTTTTTTAGGTTTTACACTATGGTGTCTTTGAGGGTTTGGGAGGTGAGTTTGAGGATATACTCGAGAGAGGGAAGGAGGTTTCACTTTTTGTTGATGAACATAGGCGAAAACTAAATTCCAGGTAGACAATTTTGTAATATATTAAATTCTTCAATCTTTTTTCTTACATTAGTAATTCTTAAAAAAATTATAGTAGTTCCTTCTTTTTTTTAGGGTTTAGGGTTTAGCATTAGTTTTCTGATTTGTTTTGTATAAATTATTAATAAAATTAAAGCTTTATCTTCTCTGCTTGATTTGTGCCCTGATTCTCTCTTGTTGATTGATCTTATGAAATTGCATACTTTTTAATTAATGGTTTCTTAGGAGTGGTACTGTACCTTTGATTTTATTTGCATAATTACGCAGTTTTTTTTTTTTTTTAAACTCTCATTTGATTATATGATTAGTGATTACTACACTACACTGCTTATCCGAAAATTTGTAATTCTTTTGTTGTTATTTGTGTAGGTTGCATTCAGCAGGGCATTTGCTTGACATTTGTCTGCCAAAAATTGGATTGGGTCATTTAGAGCCTGGAAAAGCTTACCATTTTTCGGATGGGTATATATCATTTACAAGCTTTTCATGCCATTTAATGTCTACTAAATGTACCATCTATGAACTCATAACCTGAAATGGGTTGCAACTTGCAACATGCAAGCACTTTCCTAATTTATTATCCATGCTCAAGAGCCAATGTTGCATCTATCAAATCATTGCTAAATGCTAATCTAGGATAACATATTTAGTTTTGTTTTGACCTCAAGTCTGTTGCACCATCTTTTCGAGTTATTGGGTCTTGTGTAAGCCCCCCTCACTACCCTCAACCTCGAATGTGGGACTTTACAGTGTACCTGAACATTATCTCCCTTGTGTAAATCCTCACAATGTTATGCTGTCTTTAGTTAAAGGGTGCCTCAGTGGATCGAGGAGAGTGATTATAAACTAGCCATAACCTCAATTTCCACGCCGTGTGGAACTTCACACTTTTTGGTATCGAAACTAGTTTAGTTTTTGGAAATCTACGCTTCAAAAAATTTTCTCACCAACTAATGCCTCAAAGATATGTAACAATACCAAATTCCTCCTTTTGTTTCCATGCTTTAGTCTTCAATAAGATTGAAACATTTTAGACTTTTAAGTGACTTATGTGGTTGAAAAACCTTTAGACAACTAATGTGTTGAAACCATAACCTTCTAGGATCAATTTAGATGTTTACTAAAAGAAAGATGAGATTCTGTTCAAACGTGTAAGGAAGTTTCAAACTTTGCTTTGCACTTGCTATTGTATTATTTCCAGGCCTTGGGTTGAATATAAAGGTGTAATTCCACAAAATGAAATGCAGAGCAAGCAAAAGGAACTAGAGCTAGAGGCTAATGCTTTGATTTCCATGGGAGGAAAAGTAAGTTAAAGTGTTCATAATTTTCCATTTATATGTGGCACCTTGTTCTGAAAATCTTTACCTTGCCATTTAGGTTTCTGCTGATATATTACTGTATGACGAAGCTGCTAAGCTTTGTGGTGGTATTCTTCCTGATTATGTTCCCAAGGTCAGTCTAAAAAATTTGTATACTTACTTTGCTACAAATAATTCCTGTTAATGTGTTCTTTATTCTTAACTACTTGTTTTGTTATCACTGTGGTGCCTGTGAGTTTGTTATCGTACAAGATTCCTTCCGGATTATCTGTTGCAAAATTTCTGTTTGTTTTCTTTTGATTAAATCAATAAACTTCTGTTATTTTCCCTGTTGAAAGCCAGCGGACAACATTATAGTATTAGGTCATAGCATCACTGAGTTCAGTGTGAGGCATTTTCACATAATTTGTTCCTACTAATTTTATGGTCTCACCTCCATTTAACAAAATTTGCACATTTAAAGGCATTAAGGCCTTCTCCCATGATTTTTTCAATCTGAGGTGTTACTTGGCTTTAGGCTTGATCTTACCTTGGACCAACCCTTTAAAGAAGTTGATGGCCTCCATTATGGACCTCCCATGAGAGCATAACACATGAGGGAGATTATGTTATAAAAGAAATTACAGGTGGCATAGGGTAATAGGCCATGAATATTCTAGAAGGAGAGAGGGAGGCATAACTGAAAATTATAAAGTTGTTTGGGTGGTTCTGCGCTGAGTAGAGAAGTTGGTTTATCTTTTACGTCATCTTGTATGGAGCATTGCTCCAACCATTTAATTCTCTGTTCAATTCAATTTATATTTTCAAGTTCACAAAAACATTAAAATTTCCTTCTATCAATTTTGCTACCTTTCAAATGGTATCAGAGTGTGGTTTACTTGAACTCGGTGCTTGTACCATACATCATGTATCACACATGTCAATCAATGTATTTATTTGCAGTTCTTAATCATAAACTATGAAACAGGTAGTAGTAAGCATTTTTAGGATGCTAGATGTCTACCATTACCAAAGCTACTGTCCTTGATTTTTGTGGTAATTTATTATTGCATAATTGGAGGAATCCTTTGAAATTAGCTGACAGAGAGCATTTCTATCTTACAATTATGTACACTACATTACATGCTTATACATATATCAGAAATTACATTTTGGAGAAATAATATAAAAAACGTTTGTGGGTCTTCACCTAACATCTTAAACTTTTGGGATAATCTGTTTATAAAATGGTATCAGTCTCTATAACTAAGTGGTCTAGAATTCGATCTTTGCCGCGCCTTTCTTATGATAAAGAAGATTGAATTACAGGTGGACCTGTGCATTCTCCACACTTCAAGCCCAAAGAGCTCTTGCATTAGTTGTGTATTGAAGATATAAATTATTAAACCATGGCACATTTTCACATATCAGTTTAAGTTTTTGTGATGATTAGTTTATAACAACTTAAAAAAGTTATAATTTCGTTTCTAGAATCAGTCTTTTTTGTTGTTTAGTATGTGATTTGTCCGATATTAATTCATCAACTCACACAGGAAAGCACACCTCGCATAGTGCGGTTAGGGGATAATCCTGGCTGTCCATGTGGTGGTACGCATGTTGTAGATATTTCAGACATCACAAAAATTAAGGTGTGTAATCCATTTCACTACCCAACAAGAAGGTTGATTTGACAATTTTGTATACTAATTTACTCTTAGTAATTAGTCAAGCATCATTTAATAAGTTATATATCTGGTGTATAATGAAGTCATTTTTATCAAAGCTGTTTGGACTGAAAACTTAGTAGTTTAAGAGGCTTAGGATTTGGTCTATAACAAAAGATGTTTTTTTGTCTAGTCATATTTAGCTGCTAATCTATGTAACAGTTTTGTATAATAAGTTACCTTTGTATTTGATCAGGTTTCTCAAATTCGGTCAAAGAAGGGAATGACAAAAGTATTTTACAATGTTGAATCTTAGTTACATGGATGTGTCTACTGCCAAGTAAATGTTGTTTGAGATCCATGGCGATGACAAGCTAAATTTGAATAATTTTTTTTAAGAAAGCTAAATTGGAATCATATTAATAGTCACTTATGAACAATGATCAATTTATGGTTTTCATACCACAACAAAACAGTAGCTGTTATATCTACTCATAGCTTCATAGGGAAACTTTGTCAAGTTTGTATGAATGATGAGTTTGAAAAGAACAATTATCTGATTCTAACATAGCTTAGTGTATGATGATAGTGACACACACACACATGCAACATATATAGAGATATTCTTTACATGCTCCTCTCTTTCTACTCTTCATTCCAAATCTTGGTTTCTCCTCTGAATATGGAATCAAACTCAATAACCATCCTTTGCTTTGCTTCAAAATCACGCATATTGACCAGTTTATAACCTACAAATACATCCAACGTGTATTTGATTTTGATCTCTCTTCTTAAGACCTCACACACGTCATAATCACAATGATTTTGAACTCTCTTTCCTCACGTTGAATGGGTGGTATTGGTGAGTTTGGCACCCTGTCCTTTGTTTTGTCTACAAAAAAACGAGGCGAAACTTAGGCTTACTACAAAGTGGTCCATGTAAATGTGAATGGTACATTGGAAAGGATCGTATATTTATTATTTTTGGAACTTCTTATATGGTTGGTGCTGTTTATATTTTGAGTCAAAAACTCTTTAACTAGTCAAACGAGGTACAAAAGTAACCCAATAAGCAAGGGGAACCTAACGTTGAGCCATTCAATTTCCTGGCAGCATCTATGCATAACATATGTTAGGCAATAATTCAACATAATGGGCATCCTATCCTATTGCATAATATAAAGTTACATCAATTTTCACCCCAAGTTTATGTTACTTTCATCAATAATTACAAAGCAAGAAATTGAGTAACTTTAACTCCAAAGGATTACCGTAAAAAAAAACACCAAAGGATTGGTCTAGTGTTTAGATATTCACATGTTTACTATTCAACTATTATATATATATATATATATATATATATATATATATATATATATATATTATTCAACTAGTATAAATCAATGATCGACACCGATGTGTATTAGACAAACACATTGTTTTTTTAATATAAAAACACATTTTTAATTTTACGTGTTTTTTAAACATCAATCGTGTTAATGGTATATAGTATAATAATATTATTACTGTGATATGATGTACTAGATATTTGAACTCTTTAATTATTTAGTAGGGGTTTGGTCTCTGATTTCTTGTTGGTCCTTTAAATATATCTTAATTATCTCGAGGATTGATTTTTATAGTTGTATGTGCTCTTCGTTTTACAAAATTATATTTTCTTTGAGTTTAAATTAAGTTAAGAAAGTATGTGTATTTAGTTCAAAAACGATAGAGGGAATAGTGATTATTAAATTTGTCTCTAGCCGTTGGTTCGAGGGTAGTTAGTCTCTATAAAAGAAGTTAAATATAAATCTCTTTATAAATACTTTTCATAACACTAAGTTTTATTTATAGAGAAAATATTTAAAAAGAGAAAAACAAAAATCATAAAACTAATAAATCTTATTTTTGTATTTTCAAAATAAGAAATGAAAAAGAGAAAAACAAAAAAGAAATAATTCCTTAAGACAGATTTGGATGTCAACACTTTACAATATATTTGATCTTTCTTCGAATGCTTTTTCTTTTGCCTTAAGATTCGACGTTCACACTTGCACACTGATTGATATACAGTGTTAATTTTGGTGCTTCAAATAATATAGCCTTAAACATAAGGCAAAATATTTAGCAAAAATTGGAAACTAGAAAGCGAGAGTTAACAAGAGAGGACAAAAATACAAGTGAAAGAAAGAAGTGAGTGTTGAGAGAAAAAAGCGAAAAAGATTTAGTGGACGTTGATTGGTTGAAAATGAGTTAACGTGTGGAAATAGGACTCAGAAAGAAAACGAGTGATTTTATTTGGGCGAGTAGCGATAAATAACAAAGTACCACATTACCATTATTTTCTAATAATTTCAATTTTCCGCTTCTCTCGTTCACTTTGTGCAGTGTAATATATACCCTCCAATTTCGTTAGATTCTTGTTCACTTTTTGGTTCACACGCGGTCGAAATATTTTTCTTCTCCTCTTCCACTTTGTGATTTTCAAAGTCACACTCCCACTCCCTCTCTCTCTCTCTCTCTCTCTCTATATATATATATATATAAACTCGTAATCCCTCTTCTCTTCATCTATATAATATTGCTAGCGACACTCTGAATTTTTCGACTCTGTTTCTTCATCATTATTTCGTCTATTTGTAATAACTGAGGTAAGTGCTTGTTATTTTTTCTTTTATTTCTTTATGGTTTTTTATGTTAATTGATATTAGGTGAGATTATTAATTACTGAATGAGACTTGATAACGGAAAAGTGCATTTGGTGTGGTTTCATTTCACATCATCAAAGTTCATAGTGGGAGTCATGTATGGAGAGATCATCGTATGTGCTAAAACCAGTAGCATAACTAAAACAAACCTTTTCACTGTCATTAGAATTCTGTGCAATCATTTCTGAAAATTTAAATTTTTTCCTATATTTTTTTATTTTGTTGAGCTTATAGTTGCTGGCTTTGTTTATGTTTTCAATGACAATTCTTTGTTTGGGCATTACTAGGTAGTATTTGGTACAGCGATAGAACAGTGTTCTATTCAATTCTCTTTAGATTGACTCTTATAAACTATTGATGTTGATAGTGTTGAGAATGGATTTCTAATGCAGGAGACAAACATGCTTAGTCCTGAAGGAGAACTTAAAATAAGTTTTGGCTATCAATGCAATAGTGATAGAGGTATTCCTTGTGAGATCGCCAACGGCTACAAAACACTTCCCGAACTCCGTCGAACAAGTAGTTTCTCTTGTTTGTCAGGCGCAGCCTTAAGCGCAAATGCTACTCTAGCCAACACAAACATCTGCAATGGTAAGATAGGAGGTGAAATCCTTCCAAGTTGGGACTCTCCTAATTCATTTCGTAGAATACCTTCTTCGCCAAGTCTTTCAAGGCTGGACAGATTATCATCTTCCCTTCCAAGTACTCTGTCTTACCTAAGTTGCAGTCCTTCCACTCCCAGTGATACCCTTGAATATGACTCTTGCACATTGAAATCCGTGATAGATCGTTCCAGTAGTGAAGGTTTTCTTATTGCCAAGGAAGTTCAAGTAGCAGGAGGAGCTGCTGGTGAAGATAGAGTTCAAGCAGTCTGTTCTGAAGAAAATGGTTGGCTCTTTTGTGCAATTTATGATGGCTTTAATGGAAGAGATGCAGCCGACTTTCTGGCCGGTACCTTATATGACACCATCATATCTTACCTTGATAAGTTAATTTGGGACTTGGAGCCGGGTTCCATCGCAGCTTCCAACCAAGCGGGTTTGGGTGAATTCCTTCAATATAAGTTGAATGACAGTCTTAATTGTCACGAGGATCATTCTCTGTCAAGAACATCGTGCGAGTCTTTTTCGCACGGGGTGCTGGATAGCCTCGAACGTGCTCTTGAACAGGCTGAGAATGATTTCTTGTACATGGTTGAGCAGGAAATGGGGGAACGTCCAGATTTAGTTTCTATTGGATCTTGTGTTTTACTTTTGCTTCTTCATGGTAATGATTTGTATACGCTGAATCTCGGCGACAGCAGAGCGGTATTGGCAACTTCCAGTACAGATGACAGAAGGAACAAGAGTGAGAGACTCAAGGCTATACAGCTTACAGATAGTCACACTGTTGATAATGAATCTGAAAGAGCTAGACTCCTGGCTGACCATCCTGATGATCCGAAGGTCATCGTAGCAGGAAAAGTGAAAGGTAAATTGAAGGTTACTCGAGCGTTCGGAGTCGGCTATTTGAAAAAGGTTTGTATTCTCTTTTTAATTTTGGATAAACAGTTTTGTAAAATGTTTACTGAATAAGTTCATATCATATAAACGTTTTATGTATAAACTTTTCTTTAATCAAAGAAGAGATGTGATTAAACAATTTTCACATATTTTTCATTGGCTATTGTTAACAGCTTATTGAATCTGTCCTAAGATATTTTCATAAACTTTTGGTTCTACCAAACATAGATTTGATTTTATTTTTCTTTTATAATTATTATTCTTTTGCAGAAAATTTTGAATGATGCTTTGATGGGAATCCTTAGAGTTCGCGATCTTACAAGCCCACCATATATTTCCACTCAACCATCACTGAATGTCCATAAAATCTCAAATTCTGATCAGTTTGTTATAGTTGGGAGTGATGGTTTATTTGACTTCTTCAGCAATGTAGAGGCTGTGAAGCTTGTAGAGTCTTATATCTTAAGCAATCCTTTTGGTGATCCAGCGAAGTTTCTGATAGAGAAGCTTGTAGCTAGAGCAGCTGATTCCGCAGGTACATTTTCTATATCTTCTGCTAAATTTACTTTTATAATCATGAATGTAGATTGATATGTGTTGTATTAATGAGTAAAGGTTGTGCAGGTTTCAGCATGGAAGAGTTGATGAATGTTCCGGCTGGGAGGCGAAGAAAGTACCATGATGATATTACTGTCATAGTGATCATGCTTGGGATGAATCAGAGGACTTCAAAAGCTTCAACTTGCATCTAAGATTGCTCAAAGATAACTTGTATGTAAGTAGCTTTTCAATGGATGCTCTTTGCCGTGTAGCCTCTGATAGGATAAATTTGTGTTATTGAAAGTGTATATATGCCATTTTACAAGAATCATTGGGTACTTAATATGTAAAATATATTCATATTTGTGTGAATCTTATTTTTTAAATTCATAGTCACATAATGTCATGTGATCAAAATTACTATTGTTTACCTTTTTATCCTTTTTTTTTACGTGTTTACCTTTTTAATTAGTTATCAAATCAATTCACCAAAAAAATAGTTATTAAATAAAAAAAGACTAATAAAACTCACCAACAAAAAATGAACAAACAATTATAACTAACTTAACCGACTTGGAATCAGACATAATACAAACCTTAACCGTTTTGTCCCATGAATACAAGTTATTTTTGTGGAGCAACTCAACCACAAAATAGTGTCACAGTGATAGATATTAAGGGTTTTTGAGAGATCCTTGACATAGTGTGTGTTTGGAAAGTTAGTTTTTACGGCCAAGAGGTACCTCTGGCAAACTCCACAATTCCTGACTTCTATAATTCTTCAGTGATACTGCGTCGAGACACGAAAAAGGAGAAGTGAACGTGCATGAACATAAAAATAGTTTGTGAAAGTTGGCAAGCTTCCATTAAGACAGTGAATAGTTGTGTTTATGTTATTTTTCTTCTTCTTATTCTTTATTCATACTAGAGGATACCCTTGATTTGTTTAAAGGTTTGGAGGTTGCAGAAATTCCACATATCAGAAACATTTTGTATACATTTTTATTCTAAATGAAAAACAAAATAATGGTAGCTATTAAAGTGAAGTTCAAGTTAAAAAGATTTAACTATTTTTAAGCAAATGCATTTTTATTTTATTTCTCTCTTAAAAAAAGGTTGTTCATTATCATTTCAAAGACATTGTCCTATTGTACTCTGTTTTTTTTCTTTTTCCCCACTTCACTTCAATGCAAGACTGGTTGTTTCACCTAGCATCACCTTTTTATCTTCTTGGATTTCAAGCTTATGATAATGGACTACACTTGACACATGCTTCTTCCTTTAATACTTTTTTACACTTTATTTCATTGATGTTTACAATGGTATAGGTCCACAAGCTGAATCACTCACATGGGTGTCTTAAAAACATGAAAATTGAAGAGGACATTAATTGTAACCTCACCCTTCATCATAATAAAACGATGAATTTTTATTATTTATAAAGTTTAAAATGTTTTAATTTTTGAAAATATCACTAATTTTTATTCTATCCTTTTTATTCAAAACATACCGGTTGAGATATCCTCACATATGTAACAACATTTGAACTAAATAATTGGACTTTTGAGGTGCAGTACATATGATCCTATTTTGTTTTGACCTAAATGCAGAATGTCAACAAAGGATAAGTTCTTTTGGCATACTAAACCATGGCTCCAAACCAAACTTGTAGTCATTCTAACAATTCTTAATAAAAAAAATTATTTAATATTGACGAAGTTGAGTCTAGGAGAAAAAACTTAACTCTGCCAATATTACAAAACTCATGGTTTGTATATCGAGTAAAAAATGTATTTATATTTAATATTTGCCACGTCTCGAATATAATTAATGTGCATTAAACCTATAAAAAAAATGATTATGTGATTTATCTATTAAAATCGAGGTAGCTAGTTTGAAACCTCTATAATATAATATATATGTCCCGAAAAGCAGCAATCAAAAGCGGCACTTATCACGGCTCACTCAAAAGCCAGTTCAGAAGTAGTAGAAGTGTCCATGTCCTCATAGTAGTAGAAGTAAATGCAGCAAGAGGAATAACAGCTACACATCAAGTAAATTGTAGTAATGTTCAAATTTTAATTCATTAGCTGTTTTTTTTCTTACAAGTTACACAACTTCTCTAAGATTTTATGTTGCACGCCATTCCAGAAAAAGAATCCAAGTTTGAATTTTGGAGTGGTTCATTTTGAGAGACAGTCAAACTTTGTGTGGAAAAATCAAATATTCCGCTGTCAACTTGAGAATTAATCTCATAACATAAATAAATAAAAACTAAATACCTAATACTAGTAAACCTCAAAAACACACTAAAGAGTAAAGACTCCCTCCCTATGAGAACATCATTTACAGTTTGGTCCAAAATAAAAATAAGCTAAAGCTGTGTTCATTTTTAGTGTTCTACAAAACCAAAGACATAAAACAAAACATATGCTATGAACTAAACTTCCCTCAATTACCATAATAATAAAAGAAACAAAATTTAACCAGTTAAAAAAAGTGCAACATCACATAACAAAACACCCATTAGCATTTTCATCACTAAAGATCTCAAAAGGAATCAACGGTGTTGATTGAAACTGATAAGGGTCACGATCAAAGCCTGCACACATGTAGGGTAATGGTGGAACATAGTAAGAAGGACCACCCATTGTTCCCATGGGACATAATCTGTTGTA
Organism: Cicer yamashitae; assembly: GCA_037974755.1. Taxonomy (NCBI): domain Eukaryota; kingdom Viridiplantae; phylum Streptophyta; class Magnoliopsida; order Fabales; family Fabaceae; genus Cicer; species Cicer yamashitae. The sequence continues at coordinate 4,984,167 of JBBPBQ010000002.1, forward strand.
AGTAGCATATTGTACCAAAGGAGGATAACATGTCTCTGGATACATGTACGATTGCTGACGTGTAGGGCTCAGATTCACTTGCCCCACAACCTGACCAGGATACTGAAATTCTGATCCACTGTGTGCAGGTGCACCGGTACATCCTAAACTCAACCCATTACTTCCGGTTACAGTTCCACTTCCACCACCACCACTCTCAGCTTTCTTCATCTTTTTCTTCTTACCAGAATCCCCTCCACCACCTACATTTCCCGTTTCCGGTAACTTACCACCTGCCGGAGACTTCTCCGGCGACCCATCACCTTTTTTTGTGTTGTTGCTACTCTTGTTTTCACCTTTGCATTTTTCAGCATTTTCAATTCCTCTGTTTTTTGCAGAGCTATTGTTGGATTCAGTTTTTGCAGAAGAGTGGTTTTGCTTTTGCACAGTTTGTTGATCCCTTTGTTCACTTTTCTTATTCTTCTTACCTTTGTTTGAGTCCTTTTCTTTGCCGGAGATATTCTCCGGCAAAACTTCAGCATATTTTCCAGCTTTGGCAAGTTTCTTTATCAGAATCTCAACACCAACATTTCCAGTTACCGTTACTTTCTGCTGTTGTGGATCGATTGATGTAGTAAAAACACCTGAAAATGTTATATACAATGAAACACACCAAATGACAGTGATTTTGGGTTTAGCAGAATAAAGTTTGAGGCATGCATGAAAAGAAGAAGAAATGAATAGTTAAAATTTGAAAGTAAGTTTTGTTTTGATTAGTACCATCAATGCTTTGTAGAACTTTCTTTACTTTCCTCTTGCAACCTTCACAGTGGATAGAAACTTTCAAGAACCATGTCTGAGAAACATATAGAACAAACCAAGTTTAGCTTATAAAACAAAAAAAGAAAAGATTTTGACACTTGGGTCTGATTCTTGAGCCGAGGGAATAAAAGTTACCTGAAACTTGAATGGTTGTGAGGTAGTATCCATTAGAGAGAAGTGGTAGTGAGACTGTGAGAGTGAGAGGGAATTGAAGAAAACTTGAAATGAAAATGAAAATGAAAATGAAAATGAAAATGGGGCTATTAAAAAGAAAAGAAAAAAAAAGAAGGGGAAAATACGTACCTGTGTGTTGGGGGAGCAAAGGAAGCAGGCGAAGTATAATGTGACAATGACAAAAGAACACACTCCTGCTTCTGTTGATATCATTCATTCATTCTACTCTTCCATTTCACTTTTTTATTTTTACTTTTTTTATTGTGTAAAATGGGTAATGCTTAATTTTATTTCCTTTCTTTAAAGCTAACAATAACATACATTAATTACTACAACTCACTCACATATTATATGATATAATATTAAGGACTGATTCTTTGAAATAATTCAAATTTCAATTCTAATTGTAACAATCATTTATTATATTTTATCAAATTTTATTTACTACTTAGTTGAACTCTAAATTGTTATAGTCTTTATCTACGATGAATTGATGGATTAAGAGAAAAAATATTGATAATGTGATGATGTTATGTGTTTCTTTATTGCTCCCATCTTAATTTTTTTGTCCTTTATAGATGTTCTAAGCTATTGTTTCTTTATTAGAAGCAAAATATTTAATTAGTATACTTCTCTGAAACATTATTTGGTGTAGCAATGTGGTACTCATAACTATTAAATTAATTGAGACACGTTGGTAACAGTAACTTTTTGGTTCTTCATTTAAAATTTGTATTATGGGCTTTATGCATGTTATTACACGGGGAAGATAGCTGAGTTTTCCCACTTTACCTTGAGAAAAAACACGCAAAAAGTTACTTGCATGAATGAACAAACGCATGGAAACAAATTTTATGGGCTTTTGACGGATTGAGTTTATTCAATTTCTACCCCCATTTTTTCTTTTTAGGAAAAGTCGAATACAATAATGTTTTTTTGTGTAGTTTGTTGTGAACTTAACATTTCAAATTAGTAATTTAGTACTAATCATATTTTTAATTTGATAAGATAAATAAGAAATTATGAACATACCCTTTTTTTTTCTTCTTTTTCTCTAGGAGCAATTGTGGCTAATGGAACCAAGAAATAACATAGGACAAGGTAAAAGCGCCAAAGGTGAGAGAAAAAATATATACCTAAGCTACATCGCCGTTCAGCAGAACCAAAAGAGTGTCATCAATACTTCCATTTTGGAAAGAAAATCACATCATTTTACCCACTTGAAATAATTTACTGTCCAGTAAAGAAAAGACTAATCTACTTGGGCCTATTGATTTATTTTATTTATTTTCGAAAGTGAAATGACTACAGCCAAATCTATGTTTGATATGATTGGCAAAATTACAGTCAATTATTATTTTTATAAAAATTATAGTGTAATTTTTACAAAATTACTATAATTTATTGTAATTTTATTATTCTCTATGTGAAACCAAACAAGTATGATACAGATATAATGAACATGTTTGGTTTTTCATTAGATACCTTGATCATCACTTTCAAATAGTAAATCGCATTAAATTTATGTTTGATGAGTTATCAAAGTCCATTCATAAAAGTAAATTTGGTTATAAATGTACTTTCTATCAGTAAGAAGGTTGATACTTTTATTTTCTTATTACTTTCTTATTTCTTAGTAAGCGAAAAGATTACTATTATGCTCGTTAAAAATATGGTATTAATATTATAGGAAAATGTTACCAAGGGTATTTTGGATAGTTGTTAAGAATTTAAATATAGAAGAAAAAAATTTAAAGTTGTGCAATTTAAACTTTAAAATTATGGAAAGAGAGATTTTCTATTATAAACTTGTCATTTTTTTTTTTAATTTCTTAACAAGTATTTCAAATACACTTGTTAGCATGACTCAATATTATATTATAAAATATATAACGTTTTTTATAAATACACATTTAAAAGTACTTTTAATTCGTATAGTCAAACAGATTTTATTTTGTAAAACGTATTTTGAAGAAAAAGAAATCAAATATAAATTATATTAAAAAAAAAAAAAAACTCAATTTTAATCGAGTCTATACACAATAAAATTTATTAAGAAGTATATTTAACACGTTAATTCAAACACATGTTATCTTGTTAATCTCATTCACAAAGCTTGGATAAAAAAAAGTCTGTGTCCAAAACTTGTGAGAGAAAAATTTAAAATGCAACGGTTACATATATTTGATTTTATAAGTTTAATAAAATATTTTTTTATACTTTTTTTACTAATATTTTTTGTACAAGTTAAATATTTATTTATCAAAAAACAATTCAAGTTAGTACTTTTATAGAAAGCACAGCCACTTCTTCATAGTGCGTATTTGTGGGACAATTCCTTCGCAAACTACTAAAGTAGTGCTCTAAATAGATTCACTCACCTCGCCATGGTTTCCACAAATGTCACTATTTTTTTCTTTCTAAAAACACGTACCTCCATTAAAGTTGTTTGAAAATTGATCAAAAACTAAACTTTGCTTTGTCTATTATAAAAAAAATAGAGGAGAAATTAAGAGAAAAATATTATTATCTTGTTTAATTATAAAAATAGAGGAGAAAATTAGACGAAATTCACAAAGCAAGTCTACTTCTGTCTCGTCAAAAATTGCACATTTCCAATGCGTGTTAAGATCTTAGAATGGTAATGGTACTATGTAGTACTAAGTCAACTAAATAAACTAGCCACCAAATTAAGTTTGTATAGCGCAAATTAAGGGTAACGTGCACCGGGAAATTAAAGTATGAAAGCAAAGCCATAAATAATAGTAATTTACTAGTAGTAGTTATTGTAAGATGAATTTTTGCTTAACCTACTGACAAGGCAAACTTGATGATGAACAATCATTAAATGATGAAAGACTTAGGTCATGAGTCATGACTCAATTAAATGAATTAACACTTAGTAGTATCTATCTCCGTAGGATATTCATTAATGACCTGTGGAACTACCCCGACCTAGACGTCACTCACAAGGCAACCAATATTAATTCCAAATTAATTGTTTTTTTATAAGCAAATTTTATTAGAAGCAAAACTAATACAAGTTGTGCATAGTTGCATAATAATATAAAATTTATATAAAATAAAACATAAATATAATACTGTATACAATATAGTAGAAATTATATTTTAATTTTTATAAAATATAAAAATATTATATTTATATTTTAATTTATGTCAAATTTTATGTTCGAATAAAATTAGTTTAAATGTGGTGTTCTCGTACATCAGTCTATGAAACAAGCTAGATACCAAGCTACACGTGTTATGGACCATATCAATATTTAAAATTAAATTTTTATTTCACTAAATTATTTATCGAAGTTTACATGTGATATATTTAATTAAAATTAAAAATAAGTAAATGGGTCTAAATTCAAGAAGTATTAAGTAGAACAAATACATATAAATTGAAAAACAAATAAATTTTGACAAAGACGTAAATATATTTTCATTAAAATATATAAATTAACGTAACTCAACAACACTCTAGAATATGAGAATTGTCACTTTAAATAAAATTATCTTAAATTAATATAGAGGCAATTGTGTGCTTTTTTTATATCATTTACTCAAATAAATTAGGAAAATAAAAGGATAAGTACAAGGCAATTATTTTCAGTGAGGACTACGAGGACAAAGAGGAATGCGCATACAAGCATAAAAATAATGGTAAAATGTGGGAATACTATACGATGAGTGGCAAACCACAATCTTAAAGGTCACAAATGTGAGATTAGCCGAGTAACAACATGATTTTTAATTTTCTGTGATTATGGTCATTGTGAGTTAGGTTCTAATATTCATTGTAACTACTTACTCTTGTCGCTATCATAAATAATAAAAAAACAACATTAAATTTTAATCATTATTATAAATAAAAATTAATATTTTTAACTTATTTAATGTTAATATTTCTAATGAGTCATGCTAACTAGAAAATATTTTCTTTTATATCCTTTTCAATAATTTTTTTTACAATATATCTTATTTTGAAATTTATATACGAGAATGTCCTACTTTTTTTTGCCTTCCGGAAATCGCAAGGTTGGATGTGAACATGTGTTGCTTTATTTTTTTAAACAAATGTTAAATTAATAAATAAAATATAACAAAAAACTAAACTATATTAATAAAATCAAATAAATTAAAAAAAAATACATAAAATTATTGCGAGTTGAGTAGATGTGTAAACAAAACAACAATGTTATAATATTTTAACAAATCTCTTATATTTTGTAGTTTATTGCAAATAAATTAGGAACTCCATCTTATTTTGCAACTTATTGCAAATAAATCAACAACTTCATCCTATCTTGCAATCAACTCCCTCCTATTTTGCTGTTAATTTTATTTGTAAATAAAATTAACAACTATCACCTATTTTGTAGTTGACTACCTCCTATTTTACGGTCAATTTTATTTATTAAAATATAAATTAGCATATATGGTTATTAAAAAATAAAGGTTTAAATATATATTTTATCCTTACAAATATGTTTCATTTTGATTTTAGTCCCTGTAATTTTTTTTGTTTGATTTATACCCTAGTAAATTCTAACAAGTTTTAAAAAAGTCATTTGTGAATCTTTTTTAGTAAAAAAATGGTGACATGACTAATTTTGGATGAAGTGACACATGATGATTGTGTAATTGTTGTTGACTATAAAATATTTAATATTTAAAATTAAAGTTAATTTTATTAACTCGTTTAATTATTTAATTAAAAAATTAAAACTAATTAATTAATTAATAAACCAATTAAATAATAAAAACTCAATAATCTTTATCTTCAACCCCAAATTTTACTCAATAATCTGGATCCAAACCCTAAAAATGAAGGTTGTTGACAAACCATAGAGTAGTATAGTTATTATTTTTGTTTGGATCTAGAAATAAGAATTTGTGATTTGAAGATGAATAAATTAGGGTTGAAGATGAAGGTTGTTGAGTTTTTATTAAAAAATTTGGGGTTGAAGATAAAGATTATTGAGTTTTTATTATTTAATTGGTTTATTAATTAATTAATTAGTTTTAATTATTGAGTATGGGCATCAAAATAGGAGGAGTTGCTAATTTTATTTGCAAATAAAATTGATAGCCAAATAGGAAGGAGTTGTTAATAAAATAGGATCAAATTTTTAATGTATTTTGTTTGATTTTATAATATAATTTATTTTATTAATTATTTTTATTATATTTTATTTATTAATTTAACATTTTTAACTTTTTTTTTGATACCACTACTTTAATAAAAAAAATATTTAATATTAATAGTTGAGTGTTTAACATTTAAAGAAACAATTTAATAAATTTAGATCATATTTTACATAAAAATTGTTTTAAATTAAAATTCAAAAACTATCTAAGTTATATTATTTTGAGTGGATGAAATAAAATAGAGATGCATAGTTTGTTGAGATATTTTTCTAGATAGAATAATATATTTTATTTAAAAAATAATTAAAGTTAAAAATAATTTAAAATATAAATTATATTGAATAAATATTTTGCAATAAAATTATAAATTAATTAAAAAGATAAATGAGTTGTTTAATGGAGAGAATCAAAGCAGATATAGGTAGTTCGTTGCGATACTTTTTGTAGATAGAAGAAAAATTAACTTCATAATTAAAAAATAGATAATTATGAGATTCCAAACCATTAAAACAAAATACACGGATTGTAGGTGAACGTCTCTAATTGTTGCAACTCTCTTGTAACAGTTTCCACCCCAAACACACTCACTTTACTTATTTAATATAATTTAATATCATCACAATTAATTATTTTATTCTAAAAAATTCGTTGAATTTAATTTCTCAAGATGTAGGGTGTATATTTTTTTGTTGTGCAATATGAAAAAATATGAAAGAATTAAATCACATAGATGGACAAACCAACATTACGTTGGTCGGGATATAACTCGATTCATATTTTTTGAACAAGCTCTCGTTGAAAGAGAAACTCTACTAAATAGATTAAAAGTCTGGTATATCCAAAAAAAAATTTACAAGCAAATCATTGTCAAACATCAACGATTCAATGTCTGGAATTTTTCCCGGAATAACATAATTTGTTATGCACTTCATCGAATCGTGATCTAAATAGTTTTTGTTTGAGTTTTTCCGTGAATCTTTAGTAGATGTTCCTGGAACTTCGAGATGAATATGGTGGTGTTTATTATTCATATTATTGAGCTTTGTCCTACGTTTTTTCACTATCTTTTGCGGATATAAATTTGTTAGGATTTGCAATAGATCCATTCCCTTATCTTTGTTTTGTTGTTTCTTTCTACCATTGACTTTTCTTGATCCCATTATTGCCTATATATATTAATCAACTATTTATTAGTCTCAAATTTATATTAGTATTATACATGAAGAAATTAAATAACAACTTTTTATATATGTATATATGCAAGTAATTTACCTTTTGTTGAAAAACCTTCAGATTTCTAACAAGTTAATCTTTGGGAGAATTGTTTCAGAGAAGAAGAGAGCTTTTTAAAAAGAGAAGAAAAACCTTTAAACGTATAAAATAATATAAATAAGTAAATAAAAGAGGAGTATATATAATGTTGAAAGAGAAAATAAAATTCAAATAAAATCATGTTAATTAAGAAAAGTATCAAATAACATAAGCCACAGTCTGTCAGATTTAAAATATTTTTAAATACACAAATTTTTGGGGATCTTGAAAAGATTTAAACAAACAAAAGGAAACTCCTTTTTCTTTGATAACTTCCTTAGAATTCTAAAAAAAATAAAAATCTTTCTTAGGATTT
>JBBPBQ010000002.1:5007699-5041590 GCA_037974755.1 Cicer yamashitae
TAATAGAAAGATTTTGCTTCATCAATTTTAATTTTTAGATTATGCAGTTTTGACAAATATTTGATATTAAAAATTAAAATAAATTATAAAAAAATTCATCCCCAATCTATTACATTTTTGGATCCATATTTGATAATGTCATTATCTATGTCTTTAAACATGTAGAAAATTGTTCATTGAATTACAGAAATTTAATAATACTATTAATTGTACCAAATTTGTTGATAATTAATATTATATTTTAAATTTAATATTTAAAATATTTATTGTGTGGCAAAAATATATAAAATAATCGTGATTATTTAACAAAAAATAGTTAATATATTGAAAATATTGAAGAGAGTCACATATAAAAAGGAAACAAAAATTCACATATTTGGAGACTATGTATGTATGTGAATAATTGGCACACAAATATATATATATTTAAAAGAAACCCAATTTTAATAGTAGAGTGATTGTATAAGACACCATATCGATTCGTTAACAAACATCGATTAAAAATGAATCGTTTGAAGAAGTTCGGATAATAAGTAAAATAATTTTACTTTCCTTCCTTCCGATTACAAACTAGAGGTTATAAAACAAAAACGAAAAAAAGAAAAGAAAACCAAATCCTCGCCAACCACACGAACTAATTAACATATATGTATGTAAGATCAGCTTAGCTATATGTCCATAACATGGAAAAAGTTTTTGTTCTTAACGACTATGTCATACATGTGCATGGGCTTGAGCTTGTTGAAATCCTTTGGAAGAGAAATGAGGTACACGGTGGAGCGTTTGTGGAACTGAAGCAGATGATCAGGGTCATCATAGTAGCGTTCCCAACCAAGAGAGTATAGTTTGTGTTCTAACATAGAATAAGATGTGATAACTTCATTGGTTGGTGTGTAAACCAACACCTTTCTCCTTCCACTACCACTATTACTACTCGCACCCTCACCTCCAGGGTTCTCCACTAGCCGCACCACCCCCTTTTTAAAAACCCATACCCCAGACATTAATTATAAATTCTTCTTTAATTTCTATACAAAACCGAGAAGAAGAAAATTGTACGTGTGTTTGTGTTTTTGCGACCTTGAGATATATAGTAGTATGGAGTATGTAGTGTAATATATATATAATGGTGGGAGGTGTGAGAATAAGGATGAGAGATGGTTTGACAATTCAATTATTTTATGTATTATGTATTATGTATTATATATACTCACATCAACGTTATATATACATGGGGGAAGAATGGGAGATTATACTCTAGAGTGATGTTTTTATGTGAATACAGCTAATGTGGGACCCAGCAAAGGAAGAGTCCTAGGCTAAATTAAGATTCATTTTAGGTATAGAGTGTATTTGGAGATTGATTTGTCTCTTGTCTTTCACACGAAAGATTTACCTAGTTGGTAATTATGTGATCTTTGGATTGAGATAAAATAGTGTAAAATTTTAAATTTGATAATTTTTTATTTTTAATAAAAATTTAAAATTAATTTAAATTTTAGACAGTCAAATCTCGATTAAACAGCCATAGAATCATCTAAGGTGTGAATATATACATTCAGTGACTAAAGAAAAGGGGAGGTTCATTATCCATATAATATATATCATGATCGTGAATATGTAGTGTAGAATTGTAACTCCAAAGAATCTCTTTTTTTTGGTTTGGCGGAGAAATAGTTCTTCTAGAAACAACTGAAAAAAAAATTGAATAGTGTCCACATGTTATACGGTGTGCATGGTAGCATCTTACTTATGCTACAAAGAGTATCACGTAAAGATTTAATTGGTCAGATACCAAAGGAGCAATTAATTTATTTAACTACGATAAAATTAATGAATCATAAAGTGGTGAGGAAATTAAATATTATTTTAATTAACAGTAGGAATCGTATTTGGTACTACAAATTTTACAACACTAATGAACGCTCCATACTAACCATTGCACTAGACATTGGTATAGTGAGTAAATTAAATATGAGAGACTACGGTGGAGAAAAATAAATTAGAACTTGAATGGTTAATTAAATATGGAACAAATAAATTTCTTTATAGGAAGTAGAAAGGAAGAATGCGCATTGCATAAAGTGCCGAGTGGGGGTGGGGTCAAAATATGAAAAGAATAGCCTTCAAATTAAATTCCGGTCGTTGGTTTGGAGGAAATAATATTTAGTGTGATTAATTTACATTACACACAACATAAGTGTATGTATGGGAGAGGCTTTAATTCCAAAGGGTTTTTGTCTGCCTATCCAATTTTGGCAATTCATATTGCCAGCTTTCAATTTATTATATTATTATTACTAACAATTTGTGTGGGGCTTTGGATAAGGTTTCGAGGTGGATTTCGTACTGTGACCAAAAATGTTTTCAATATTTCAAAGGACGATGTCGAGAGATATTTGAAATGGTGTAGTGTTTACATGCATTTTGATTCTCAATTCAATGTGAGATAAATTGACAAATATAAAGTAAATAAACAACGCATCGAAAAAATTAAAAACAGTTTTTATCAAGAATATCAAGATTAGACATCTATTAGAGTTAATTTTATTCTTTTGGAATAATTTATATCTTTCACAAAAATAGACTTGAACTTATATCACAATGTAAATAGTATCTCAACATGATTATTTGAACGACCCAACCATATCAAAGGTTACAAGTTGCAGTCCTTTAGGAACACATGAAACATATTTCATCAACCCAACACCGTGAGTGTGACATTTCTTTAGTTTGCTACCACCACTTTGTGACAATAGGTTCTATATATGATGCAATCATGCAAGATATACACAAAATTACTTATTTAAAATTCCATTGGAGGACCACCATTGTTGGTTTGGTATCTTCATATAAATTAATTATAAATATCCAAAGAAATAAGTATCTAGTATAAATATTTCTATAAGCAAAGCAACTCATCGACACTTGAAGTAAATTATGGTGACTCGTACCGTTCAAGCTCCCCGTAACTTCAAGTTTCCACTCAAATCATTTTGGAATTTATCTCAATTAATATTCTTTTCTAATATACTCACGGAAAGAACAAACGAAATTAAATGAGAATAATGATGTAGACAATGACGTGGCATAAAAAATCTGTTTTTGCACTTGTTAATTGCCACCTCAGACAATTTTGATATTAGGACACAACTATTTAGGTTAATGACCAAAGGTTGTATTTAGTTGTGACGGGAGCTTAAAACATTAGAAGATGGTGATATTACGACACCAGTAATCACACTGATGGATTAAAAAAAAATATTATTGATAATGATTATACTAATAATTATTTTATATAGTACTAAACTAATACATTAGAAACATACAAAATGTATTAGACATTATTTTTTTTTAAATTTAAATTATTTAATATATATATATATATATATATATATATATATATATATATATATATATATATATCATCTCATTTAAATATTGTTCGAATTATTATTATTTTTTTTTAGATTTCTAATTTATTTGATCCGCTAACACTTTTCAAGATTGTACTTTTGAATTTTAAATTATTTTAGTTGCATTAAAGTTATTCGGAGAACATCTCCTTAATTATTATTCTCAAATTACAGCTTTCACAATAGTTTATTTCTTTAATCCCAACTCACATAGATTCATAAAGGATTTGGTTCTGCCACAGATTGAAAGCTTTCATCCTACCAACAAAAACATCATCTAGCAGCATGTGCATGTATTCAAGTATTAAAAATAAAAAAAAACAAAGCGATTACTATTTTTGCAAAATTAACAAGTGATTCGTGAAAAATTACCTAACAATTCCCCTCGTTTAGTTTTTTTTGTATAAGCAAAATTTATTAAAGAGAGCATCTTTAGTACTCTAACTCTTACAATACAAAGAGCAATTTGGATATAGTATCTCAGTAGAAAACAATTATTGAATTGAAAATTACTATTATAATATACAAATTTTGAGATTAATCTATAATTACTTTTTATGTGATCAAATGTGTCAAGGTTAACGATATATATAATTATATCATTGACGTTAATTTTGATTCATCTTTTTCATTTAGAAAATAATTAAAGATTAATGTAAAATATGACCTATATCACCATAACTTTCAATCCAACTATTAATTTTCAAAAATATGTATTTTATAAGATGTTATTAAATTAATGTAACTTTTCGGATTTAGATGTAACTTGATCTCTAATTTTTTAAAAAAATTGGAGAAAAGAAAAATTATTATCACTATATAAAACACTAATGACCATTTTACAACAGTTTTATACGGGACTTAAGTCATGTATCTTAATGTTACAATATCAAACTATTTTTGATAAAATGATACTTGGACGACATTTAAATAATACATAGTCATTTAAAAAATTCACATGATTTTTTATTCAAAAATTATTTATTTATAATTTAATCAATAACTAACGATCATTTCTCTCGTGTTTTCATTACAAAAGTCCCCATACATATATTACTGTCTAGTTGCTTCAAAATTAATCAATTTTAGATTTTCTTATGTAGAAATTGATTTAAAAATACATATGTGTAGATTTTAAATGCAATTTTAATTATTAAAAACCTAAGTATCGAAATAAATAAAAATTTAATATTAACTCTACCTCTATGAGCATTAGGAAGAATTTAATTAAAATAATAAATCTAAAAACAGAGTTATAAGTTTACATCTGATTTTTTTAAAATATTATTGTAGACAATGTAGGTTATCCTAATTGGTAAATATTAAAATCAAATCCCACAAAATATATGAGTTTGAATCTCATTGTTGATGTAAGGTTTTCGTTAATAAATAATATATATAAGTATTTATGTTAATGTTATCTGAATCACGAATTTTCTCTGCTCTGAAAAAAAAACACCCGCTTAAACTTTATTCTAAACACTACCATATATTAGCAAGATTAATATGTTCACTAAATTCTTCACTCGAGTATGCCATTCCATCAACCACAAGCTTTGAGTTCATCTCAAAGATGATATCCTCCAAATTGAACTCTCCCATTTAGTCGATAGTCATAAAAAAGCCTATAGACCTCACCGATACAAACACCAAGAAAGTTTAGGATATCTTTAACACTGAATGATGTTGGGTTGATGGCCCGCATAGGTATATGAACTTATTCTCCATCGACTAGAATTGAATTAAAACAGAAAACAAAAGAAAGCCTGCATGGACTTTTTAAAAAGTTATATAGTATATATAAGTGCAATATATAAATCTAATAATTCAGATACAAATGAGAATTTTTCAACAAAAGAGATAAAGGGTGGGGAATTTTGCGCTAGAGAACAGAATAAGACTAAAGACAAAGAATAATGGTTTATTTGCTTATTGATTCTTGGGTTTATCTTAACTGGGATTGGAATTTAGAAATAATTAAGTAAAGAATTGGGATTGATTTTAAGAATAAAGTATTGAACATAAGGAATGTTGGATCAATTCTCCCGTAAGGCCTTTTGAAAAGAACTTTTTACCATATTCCTTTGATACAATGTACAGACAAATAAATGAAAAGGAACAAAAGAAAATAATTTTTGTTGAAAAAAAATGATTTCTGATAAAAGTATAAAATTTTGATAAACTCCAAATTTTGAATTTTTTTTATATATAAAAAAAATAAATTCAAATTTAAAATGGTAAACTTAAATTTTTGTTAAACTATAGGGGTAATAATAACAGACCAATTGAAAGAGTGTGAATTTTCTCTCTAAAGAAGTGCATTATTTAATTAGCTTAACAACTATCAATTACAAATTTTCTCTCTAAAATAGTGCATTATTTAATTAGCTTAACAACTATCAATTACGGTAATTTATGGTGCAAGTTTTACCAACCCATTCAGATTCTTTCCATGAAACCAGTTATTAGTCAACGAGATTAATCCAATTTTAAACCGAACAGTTTTGGCAAACCGAATTTTGAACCTATTTTTTCAATGAACTGGTAGTAAAAAGTCTGGTTTAGTGGTGAATGAACACTCAATTTAATCCCTAAAATAATAAGTAATGTCTATTTTTCATCAAAAAATATATTATTTCACTTTAATCCCTATTATCAACCAGACTAATCCAATTTAAAACTGAACTGTTTTGACAAACCAGTTTTTGAACCTATTTTTATAATGAGGGTAAGGCTGGCAAACCAACCCTACTCACCACCCCACCATTTTTTTCACTTATTTATTCTTAACTAATTAAGAAACCTTGTTTTTAAAGCCTGTTTAAGTCTAAAACTAGCTTAATACTTAGTCTACATTGGTTCTAAAATTACTAGTATTACTTGAAAATAAATATAACTATCATTATTAGGCATACAAAGTTTTATTATTCATGGAAAAGCAACAAATAAGGCCCACAAAGTCTTCTTCACCATATATAATCCATGGGAGGTGAGTTGTCCACTGATACAACTAAAAATCAAATAAAACAATTTTGTCAAAGGTAAAACAGCCTCACTGTGTTTGGAACTGCAACCTGAAGTTTGGTATCCACCACAAGTTTGTGGTCAATCTACCGCAAAAACAAACTCCATATATAGAACACAGACTTCAACTCAAAGATTTAAGGGTGACTTGATTGAACACCAAGAAGAAAGAGCCATAGTTTTTATACTCTAAACATTACTTTTATCACCAATATTCATGTGGATCCAAATTCGCTGCAGTCAAGGTTCCCCGCATTCACGCAATCGAAACATTGATAGTCCTTCGACTGAGATCAAACAGTCCTCTTAAAAGATGCGAGAACTCTAAAAATTGCATCTAGAATTGGGCCAAAGCCAATTTCATAAATGGGGTCTAATTATAATCAGCAAGAAGTTGGAGAAGCTTCATCAATAAAATCGTCCTTATAATCAATCAGCAAGGAGATTCATCATTTTAGATGCTAAGTTTGATAATATACAAAGACATGAAGAAAATGGTACATATCCTTACTCTTTGTTAAAGGAGAGCAACTTACAAACGGCAGCAATATTTTTGTATCGGTGGAGAATGTCATTACCATACTTGAAAATGTAGAAATATTTATCAAGGCCAATGTTGAAGATAGACTCTACCACACAAGTGAGGACAGAATTTTACATGAATTAGATAGGGACCGGTATGTTATCAATTACAGATCGCAGAAAATAACGAAACACCAAAAATCCGCTATGTAAAATAGTGGATAGCGTTGCGGTCAAATGGCTTGGTTGAAATAAGTAAATTATATATAAAAGGAGGCATGTGGCATACAAATAAAAAAGGGAATGAAGCCATAGCTTAACTTATAAATTGGAAGGTATATAAGTATTACAGTGAATATAAGAGTTCGACTCACTAACTCTTTAGTTTTTCTATAACAAAAATAAGTCATGTTTGACACCCATGCAAAATCTTCAATTTTATTATTTTTTAAAACTATTGATTCTTTTTTTTCTGCTATTGCCACTATTTCGCCAGGCTGAAATTGGAATGGCGGCCGCTATTGTCCTAAAAGCAAAACTGGGATAGCATTGCAGTTTTCATAGCGGATTCATCAAAATCCGCAATGCTATAGCGCTGCTATTTGACAACATTACAAACCACTAATTAAGGATTTAAAAGCAGTAATTTAACTTCCATGAATCAGGATACTAACTAATTAAATTTTTTCAACAATAAATACAGCAGAGTAAGCACACAATATATCCCTTCATTACATAAAGCATAGAAGTAAGGATGGGTTACAAAACATTAGATTTTGATTTCTATGAACATAAACATAAAAAAAATTCTACCTTGAAACAATTATAAGAATAAAAGAATTACCTAGCCCAGCTTATATTCCTGTTGAGCTGTGCCCAGCCAAAACATGCAATGAGTATGATGCTCACCCCTGATTTGGAGAATAACGTGCTAGTTGAAAAATCATATGTTGAGATTGTGAAAAACATGCATTTGTCATTTATGTAACAAACTAAGACATCATTAAAATATCATCCATTGATTTTTAGATACAACTCCACAGCTCATCCTCTACAATGCATGCATGTTTTAGAGGAACAAGTTGCTTATTCAAACACTTTAATACACATATTACATTAATCACTTGACAAACCAAACCCATCAAGCAACCCACTAAAAAAATGAAAAAAACACTAACATAGTAACATATATAAAGGAAGCATGACTAGGATCAGAACAAAGGTTATAATCAATGCAGGAAGGACATTAACAGCAGACAAGTAATTGAAGTAAAAGGAAAGCAACAAGATGTGGAGAGAAGTAGATTGTTATTCCATACTAGAATGCAATTGCAATCCGCGCCTTTATTCAAAATCCCTTTATTTTGATGTAGAAGAAGTTGTGAGTGTCACATTGCAATAACTCAGCAAGGGACAGGGCCCTCTTCATTATGCCTTAAAACTTCAAAACACTATCACTACCAATGTACATTCTTCCCACCCAAACCTTTTACTATATTCCCATCATTTCCTTGCCATTTCAAATTTCAGCTTACACAGAGAGAGGTTAAATCACAGCCAAGTATATACAAGTTAGAATAAGGTTAATTGCCTTCATTGGCAATGCAAAAGCACCCAAATCCTGTTAAGGAAAAAAAGGTATAAACATCAAAATTCCATGTTGGACCCAACTAATTAGAATCGAGTCACACATTGGGCAGATTTCTCCTTGCGATTATTTGCTCATTCATCGTTCACAAGACTTCAATTTGAAGAAAACTAAACTCTTTGAAACTTGGACAAACAAACATTGCACACCCTATTTGCATCGTGAACATAATAGTTCGTATATTATAACCATTGTTATGTCTAAATTTTCACTAGCAAGATTTTGAAATGAAACTACAAAAAAAGAGAGTAGATATTGAACCGGTCCTCAACAAAATAATTATCATTTGAAATAATCATTCCTGTACCCAAGACATTACACACTGATTATAAGTCACAAACTTATATTCAATTCAAACACAAAGAGGTATCTGATTATCCAAAGCAATCTCAAAGGCAAAAATAGCACACATAAAATATATAGAAACTAAATAACCTTCTATCTATTAAATAGTGTAACCATACAATATAATAACTGCAATCACTGCAATATTTAACAAAATTTCATGAGATTCCAGTCCGACTAAGAATCAATCTTACAGTGATGTGATGAATGTTAAGAAAATAAAAAACTCACTTTGCATAAACACTAAGTTATACCGATACAACAAAACTCCAAGATTGGTATATAGTTTCAATTTCAAAGATCATCTTCCATTCTCAAATACTCCCCTATATCACCCTGATGCAACACAACAATACCATTAGGATCCAACTTCCTACAATCCTGTGTTGACTTAGCAGCTACCCCAAAACCCAAAGGCACATCAGCCATAGAAAAAACAACAACCCCATCACCAGAAACAATGTTTTCAGTTATCCTACCCAACGCACTCTTCAAAACATGGTTTCCATACAAAAACGACATTTCAGACTGAGGTTTAAGCCACACCTTGTGTTTTGCATTTGCGGCGAGAAGGTTGAGTGCTTGAACTGTGAGATGGAAGTTACCACCGTGGGTGTATTTTCCGATGCATGTTCCGACGGTAACGAGATTAGGTCGTGCGATGTTTGTGGCTCGTTTGACGAGCGATTCGCTTGTGTAGAAGATTTTGTTCTTGTGAAGACGGAAACAGTAGCGACCTGGGTTTGAATCAGGTCCTTCGTGTGAAGGGTTTTCGACTATGTTCTTTAGGTTGTTGCCAACGAATTTGAAGAGCTTCTCGAATACTACGCTCGTTTCTGTTTCGTCTAAAGGTCTCATCTTTTTTTCTCTTACTGTGTTTCTTCTCTGCGAATTTCAGTTTCTAGGGTTTTAAGACAGTGCTTGTGTTTGGAATTGGGGTTTTTGCCTTTTTCGTTATTTGGATTTGATTTTGCGATAAAAATTGGGTTTAATTCTGATGGACATCGTATGTTGATGGGCCTGCCAAGGAAATGGCCCAATTATGTTGACGGTCTATGTTACTGGAGCAACTTTTTCCACCCCCTATATTTTGAAGAAAAAATAGTGATTATTTTTAACTTAAAGCTCGTGGTGAAAATCTTACCAACATTTTCATTGATCTGATTAGAACTAGACACAAATATCTGAAGTACTAAGTAGTGTCTCGCCTTCGAGCTTTATCGATAAAAGAAATGTAGTTGAAACTTGGAATGAGAAACCCACTAAATGTGGTCTGTGGACATTTCACATCAATATCAAAATTAAAAAAAAAAAATGTGGAGTATATTTTTGTATTGAAGTCGTATATATCAGGAGTGACATATGTATAAAATGTTTTACATTATAATAACTACATAGAATTTGTGATATAATAAATTTTTATCTCTTATAAAATTTCGTTATTAATTTAGATTAAAAAAATTATATTTTTAATCTCTATAAAATTAATTTACAAATAATTGGAACATTAATATTAATAAAGACAAATGAAAATTATTTCATCAAATACGAGTGTCGCTGCCTAAAATTTCGAGTGTTTCTAGAATTCAATGGAGTCGCCACCAAAATTTATTTTAATATAGAGAAAATATTGGGAAACCCTTAAAGATAAAAATAAAAAATAAAAAATAATCTTTGAAACCAAATTTTGAGTTCGGGAGTCGCGTAGCAAAGGTACCCTACGACATCCGTTAAAATACGGTTATTTATAATTAATTGTGCATAATTAATGTTAACTTATACATATTTATTTCTCCTATTTTTTAAAATGCAAAGATAATTTTTTATATAAAGAATCTAATCAAAAAAAGTATATTTAAAACATAGAGGAAAAAAAAGAAAATTTATTATTATGCTTGACAAGAGTGCGATATTGCGCATACCTATCTCCCGTTGCGATGGAGAAATCAAAGTTACGTATTTCTTGGATAGAAAATGCGGATGTGTTGATTGTTTTTAAAGAAAATTTGTTTTGTTGTTGATAAAAAGAAAAGTTGTTTTGACGAAGAGAAAAAAAAAAGTGAGTTTGTTTGATTTAAATAATTATTTTGAAATAAAAGTTTCAACACTGTGAAGCTTACAACTCGTGTCTCAAAAAACTCAATGAGTAAAAAGATGTCTCATCTTGTCAATCCTTTTAAGAATATTTTATCATTTTCGATTTTTAAATTGAGTTTTTAAACCAACAAATGATACCACTTGTGTCTTAACAACCCAAAGATTAAAAAAGATGTCACATCTAATTTAATCAAATTTTAAAAATTGATTTTGAATTAATTTGTTAAAAAACGAATTTTAGAATTTATATGATGTATCAAAATATATTTATACATGACTTGAACCAATTATTTTCTTTGATTTTTATGATTTAATAAAAAATAGTGCAAGCAAACATGCAAGCTGTATCTAGCCTGTCTTTTCGTATATATATATATATATATATATATATATATATATAAAAAAAAAAAAAAAAAAAAAAAAAAAAAAAAAAAAAAACTAGTGTACTCTATTTGTGAAAGAAACTAAGCCTCCTTAAAGTGATAAATTGACACCTAGTTGCCTAGCCTTGTGATACCTATACCTATGTTGAGATAAGAACACCAAACAAGCTCCAATTTAATAACATCTCAGTTTTAAACAAATAAAAAAAAAAATATATCACTCTTAACCATGAATTCAACAATTTTATCAAGCAACCAACAAACAAAAGGCATCATTTTTAAAGGGTGAAATCAAAATTTCAGCAAACAAAATGAAAGTGCCATATTAAAGAGATAAAGAACAAAACAGACGTGATAGACGTGGATCGATGTGTAGCAGCGAAGAGGAAGGCAACGGTGGTCGGCGATAGTTACCTGTGGTCGTGAAGAAAAAAAAAAAACTATACTCCTTGTTTTTTAGTTTTGAAATACGTGATTTTGGGGATGAAATTTGATTGTTGTTTCCTCTATGTTCAACTTCATATTTTTTTAGAATCTTCTCTTTTTGTTCCACACTTTTTATGAAAGAAAAAAATATCTCTTTTTCTATTCTTCTTTGTTTTTATTTTTTTATCCGAAAATCTACTTCATCCCCCTTGTCCCTCTTTGAAACCAAATGAATATCTATTTATAGAGTTTTTTCAAATGTTTAGTTGCTTTCTTGCTCTGTCTTCATGTTTCTCCATTAATTTCTTTCTTTATGTTTTATTTCCTTTGTCCATAAGTTGAGTTCTTCTGCCTGTCTGATGCATTCACGTTTTTAAAAAATTTTGTTTTTATCTGAGCGTGTTAATTATCTGTTTATGTTTGAGAAATATAGCACGTTTTGGATGAGCTAAGATTTTTCTCTATATGTGTCTCTAATTATGCAGAATATTGTCTTCATGCGTCTGCTTTAAACTCAAAGTCTTATCTTCTTCTTTCCGCATCATAATAATCAGATAAGACAATAGATTTTTTTTTTTAATTTTATTAATTAATTAAATATGTATCATTGTGTTATTATAATTGTGGTTTTATGAGATGATGAGACAAAATGAGTTTCATTTATTACTTTTAGCTATATTATTTTTATTTCTTTTTTCATATATATATATTTCTTTTTTTGTATTAATGATTATGAAGGCAAAAATATTTATATATATATATATATATATTTTTTGAAATTCTCACAAAATTTGATATATTATAATAAAATAGATATTATTATTTTTGAATTATTTTTAATAATTTGAACAAAATTGAGGTACTACAACAAATGGAGAATAAGTGAAACCATTAAGTTAAATCATAAGTATATAAAATAAATACAGTAATAGTAAGCCATAAAATAAAACAAAGTAGCTTGAAAGGGGAATAGAAAGTTAAAATTATGAATTATTATAAACACAATCATAAATTTATTTATCGTAAAAGTCAAACATTTTTAATAATTTAACGATTATAATTGATACTATAAAAATTATTTATAAATTATAATATGTATACGAATTAAATCCTAAATTATAATTAACTTGAACAAAGTACATACAAAACAAAATATTAATAATCCTATATGGCTATGTCACAGACCAAAAAAAGTAACACCATGTTTGCATGGACTATTAAGTTTGACAAACAAAATCCCAGTAACGCATAAAAAATAAAAATTACAGAATCTCATCAATTATCATAATATGATATCCCCAATCAAAAGCCCACCCAAAGATCCTCCAAGCAATACAGCTACCAATTCCATTCCTAAATTATTCTTTCACGCTTTCTGAACCGGAACACCCGGGTACCGGTAACCGTTTTGTGCCGGGTAACCATAACCAAATTGTTGCGGGTATCCGTAACCCGCTTGAGGCTGTTGATACCCACCGTACGACCGTTGATATCCATATCCGGCCGGATATTGCGGCGGAGCAGTGTAATGTGCATAAGTGGACCCCAACACCGGAGCAGGATAAGTCGTGACATTTTCCGCCTCGGATTTCACCGGCTCAATGAATTTGTATGAGAAACTGAAAGCACCTTTTGGTTTTCCCGATGGTTTTCTAACTTGGTAACTAACATGATGGAACGATTTTCCATCACCGGTTTGGTTTTGAAGCACTCTGAGGGGAATCTGGACGCTACCGATATCTTTATCGGAGGCGAGGTTACGCGCACAGCGGAGGTTGATTTCGAGGGCCAAACGATTCTGGCGAGCGAGGGTTTCGTTGAAAGTGAGTTTAACGGGGAAATTCCAAGCGGGGTTAGTACCGGATTGTTTGTCGATGGGGGTTTTGGTATTTTGAGTGTGGAGGGGATCGCCGGAGATTGAAACAACGGCGTAAACTTCCATTTTGGCAAAGAGGTTAACGTTTTTGAGATCTTTCGCTGATGTGAGGTTGAGTTCTAAGGTTTTGTATTCCATGCTGTTACAACGGTGATTAATAGAGGGTAGCTATAACTATAAGAATTGCAATGCGTGATTATTATTATGTTATTAATTATATTTGCATAATTTGAAGTATGAGGAAGCAATGTGAGTTGACGTCAACGATTTGTAAATTTATAGATAGTAAGTTGGTGACGATGGAGAAATTATCTACGGAGGAACTTTCCCGCTCTTGATTTTTGCGCGTCCCTGTTTTTCTTCCGATTCTTCTATTTCTTCTACGCTATATTTTTTGACAAATTCTTCGTCGAGGCTTGTAACTTTAAATTTCTAAAATTATATTTATTCTTCTACGGGTTTTCCAATATATTTCTAGTTTTTCCCTCTAAAAAGAATGTCTTCATGTGATGTAATTAATATGAGTGTAATGATCTATACATAGTAATTCTAGATTATGTGAAGGTGAATTAATTATTTTGTCATATATTAGTATCCGTATATTGTAAGCACTTTTTTATTAAAAAAAAACTAGTTATTGCTTAATTTTTATGAGACATAAGTGTAAAATTAGTTTAATATTTTTTTTATAACTAGATAGATAAAGTTAGCAACAATAATACACACATCTTAGATTTTTATATACTCATTTAACATCTCATTTTATTTTATATATTTTTTTATCACATTATTAACATATCACATATATTACACGACTCTCTTTATCTCTCAAATGTATATACACTCATGCATATATACATAAAACATGTCTCTAAAATTAACATACAAATAATTTTGAGTTAAGTTATTTCACTTAACAACTCCATCACTTAATTAAATTTTCTTTATCAAATCCTCAAATTAGAGGTTTTCCTTAAGTACTCAACTCTACTAATAAAATTTGACTATCATGTTACATAGTTGCAAATTTTGAAATTACACAGAGTCAATTTTTTGATTGAAATTTTACAAAATATTATGTGTTTGATTATTAATACATATAAAATATAATAATAAAAAACAGTTAAATTAGTGAAATATAACATTTACAGTGAGAGCAGTGTTACTCAGACTTACCCCTTATATAACTTGATACCTTCTCTTTAATTTAATAGTCATGTTTATAAATTGAATCGTAATTTTAGAATGATTTTAAAGTTAACTTGAAATAGAATATATTTAATTAGTAAAATATTGATTTCAAATTATTATTGATAAAATGATCAAAGAATATCATTTGTATGATTTGATTTGAGTTAAGTAAACAAATTATTAATAATATTATCTTCTCTCAAAATAAATTATTAATATTATGAATTAATTCATTACAAATTAAAATTGATACAAGTAGAATTATAACAATTGATAATAATACAATTGAAAGTCGCTAAAATCAAAAATAATAAGTTTGTGAATTAATTTATAACACTCGAATTAATGGTATAAAATGGTAAGATGTCTACAAATGTGACAAAATCTATAAAATTAAAGTGTCTATAATATTCATGTCTATGAAGTTGTAATGTTCACAACGACAAAATCATCAATTGAATCTACATTAAATCGAAGTTTATATGTTAATCTGAACTAAATAAAAACTAAAATAAGATGAAAAACTAAACTAATATTGCATCAAGATGCCGGACAAAACAACGACGTACTGAGACGATTAAATCACAAAAAGTAAAAACAAATATGTATAAAAAATTACTTATTTAAATAAATAAAAATAATAATGCAGATAGATGATTCAGAATTAAAAATTAATCATAAATAACACGTCAGATGAAGAAAAATATAAAGACCAAAAAGACAAAGGAGTGGCTGCTAACCTGTTACGGCAGCTACACTATTGAAAATAAAGCAAGCCTGTTAGACAATTATTTAAAGGCACACACGTAAAAAAAGATGAAAAGAAAATTAAATAACATATATTTTTAAAATAATTAAATAATATTTTATTTTTGTGTGCGTCAAAATCATTGTATCAACCAAGTATATATTTTCTTTTAAAATAGGTGACGTTTAATTATATGAATTGAATTATGATTGTAAGTTACAAACAAATAAAAAATATAGTTGAAATTGAGTGGGTAAGTGACATGTAAAATTATATTTTTCTCTCAATTAATATCAGATTGAAATAATAGTTTTTGATGATTTGGAATTCCTTGCAGGAGTGATGTGCAATCGATACTTGTTTTAGTCAACGATAAATATTAGCTGTTTTTGACCGATTAAAAATTAACTAAAACTTATTAATTATTGAGTCCGATCATTTTATTATGATATTATAAAAATTTATATTTTTTAAAAATTATTTGTATTTTTCATAAAAATAAAATACAGAATTTTAAAAGATTTAATCCTACAAATAAATCGATTAGAATCGTTTCAAGAATTAAGACTATGTTTAACATATAACATATAAACTAGCTGATAGTAGATAACTAATAAGTTGAGTTATTTAATTTGAAGTATTTGTAAAATTAGTAGTTGAAATAGTTTAAAAATATTATAAATTTATAGAAAAGAAATTATAAACTCCTAATAAAAACGAGAAACATATCGTATAAACGCTATTAATATTAATATATGTTATAAGGTTTTTTTTTTTTTTTCTTCACTAAACATACCCTTAAAATATAATAATGTACGCCACCAGCAAATAGTTGCTCCTAATTAATGCCGTTGAAATTGACCATCACATACACAGTTGTAAAATGAACCTATCTCACTCTTCTAATTGGCATTCCCGCCCATGGATCTAAAGTGAATGATAATTTTTGTTCTCTGCATGTTACTTCCACTTTAAGGCTTCTATTCGGAGAAACTGTTATGTGATCACTAGAGATTAGATTCAAAATTTAAGCAAACTCACATAAATGAAAAAAAAAAGTATAGAAAAAAAAAGAATTAATCAATAATGTATATTTTTAAAATAATTAAATTATATGTATTTTTATATGTTTATTTAAATTTTGTGTTCAAAATCTTGTGGTCATTCAAGTGTTTTCTTTTTATTTGAATTTTTTTTATACTACATATGAACGATTATATTAATTTGATTCGAAATTTGATTTATATGTCCTTATTTATAATGATTGAAGAATTTTTTTATTATTGTTTGGCAAAATTACACTCGTGGTCATTTAAGATAGGTATAAATCCAACATTATATGTTGGGGTGTTCATGATATAAAATTTGAATTGCATTGCACTATATTAATTTTTTGGTTCAGTTATTGAAAATCACTTTTCAAATAAAGTTCAGTGGAGTTTTGAACCGATTTAAAATCGATTTATAATTATAAATTAGTTTAATATTTTCAACAAGTTTTTAATTAAAATCGGTTTCGAGCTAGTTCTTCAGAAAAATAATTTTGAAATTATTTTGACAAAAAAATATCGATTTCTTTTTTCCGAGAAAAATAGATGTAAAAAATTTCCGATAAAATTTTTTTTGAAAAAAAATTTCGAAATTCTTTTGGCAAAATTTTTTCGAGAAATTTGTTTCAATTTTTTGAAAAAAAAATAGAAATAAAAGTTTTATCGATAAAAAAAATTTCCAAGAAAAAAGATTCGATATTTTTTATATTTTTTTTCGAGAAAAACAAAATTCAAAAGTTTTCTAAGACAAAAAATCTTAATTGAAGTTAAAAAAATTTTAAAATTGTTAAACTAGTTTTTGAATTAAGTTTGGTTAACTGATTTATTTTAAATGTGTGGTTCAATTCACGAAACATTTAAATGATTTGGTTTTTTTTAGTGCAATGCAATTCAATTTATCGATTTAATCCATTTAACCATGCATTATGTACACCTCTAGCTATTTGTAGTATTACTGTCTTGAAACTTGTATACTCAATTATTTAAAAGTTTACAATTTTAGTTGTTTCAATTTTCTTAAGGATCAAATTAGAACTACAACAATTCAATTTTTTTTTTTCCGTTGAAAAGATAGTAAATATAACTGAAAACTCATACATTACTATAAAGTCTCAAATTTAAACACGTAACAAAACGTCAAACTTAATAATATCGATATTTGTTACTTAAAAATTATAATTTAAAAACAACCTCCTTTCAATTTTCTAAACACCAAAAATATATTTAACATGCCTCGAATAAAAAATTAGCAATTCTACATTTTTAGTTTTTATTTTTTATTTTATCAAAAGAAAGTATTTATTTTAATTCAATTTTTAAAAATAACCCAAAAGTATTACACCTACGGAGAAGCACATAGGGAAACATATTGAAAGTCGACGAATGCAATTCGTCGAATTGGCCTGTCGCGCCATATAGCAATGCTCTTTTTATATATATATATATATATATATATATATATAAAAAAAAAAAGTGAACATAACCTCTATTAAAATATTCAAATGACATTAATAAAAAAATGAATAAATTCAAATAAACATGAAATGAAATCCTATCTCACCATTAGAAGGTTTTATTAACAACGCTTATAATTAAACATTAAATCAACGAAACCTGCGGAATTATAATTCAACAATTTTAAATGGTTTAAATTTAAAAAGAATTAGGAATATTTTTTAAATAACCGTAGACAATATTGGTTGACAGCTTAACCAACTAAATTTGTCGATTTTAGTTTCAAAAACATTGCTTATTAAAGTTCTAATTGACTCAAGTAAAAAAAAAACAAACACTAGAGTAACTTATAATTTATCGACTCAAATAACAAAAAAAAAATATGTTTAACAATAGACATTTTGTCATGATTTTATGTTTAACAAATTTTTCGGAATAAAAATTTGTTTAGAAAATTAAAAAAAAGTTTTTTAGAATGCAAAATTTGAATTTTTTTAAAAATATTTGTGTTTTGAAAAAGTTTTTTTTAAAATTTTTTTAGAATACAGTATTTCAATTTATTTTTTGATATGTATAAAAAAATTTCTTTACACAAAATTACAAAGTTTAATTTTCTAAAACACATTTGTATATTAAAATTTTTTACATAAAATTTAAATTTTATGAAAACACTTATTTTTTTTTAAATGAAAGGGTAAAATTGCATAAAATGTATAGTTAGTAGTCGTATAAATGTGAGAGGGATATAATTTCCCTTTTTTTATGAACTCATTAAATAAAATATCTGATCCTTAAAAAAACTGTTTATTTATGAAAATAAGATTGTACGGTAAACCTAAATTCCTAGCAAATTTTCCAAAAAAAGAAAAAAATCATAGCAAATCTGAATGAAATAAAGATGACATAATAAACCAAAACGAAAACCAAAGGACCCTTTAATTCGTTGTCCTTTTGTGTTTTTCTTCTTTGAATAAACTCTTCTCTTCTCCATTGCCTCCTTCTTCCCTTCCAGGTACACTTTCCATTATACCCTAAAGATTGCATCTTTTAATCTCTTTGTTTATGCCCTCTGCATTGAATTTTTGAGAAATTGAAACGGAACCCTAATAATATGAATTACACTTTATTATTTTATTATTTTCTTTATTTGTTTCTGTCATGTTTTTATTTATGGGGTTAAATGCAAGTTTGATTTTTGATGTTATAGGTTATTATTATAGTCTGAAAAGGGAAGAGGGTGTTTGTGGCAATGGAGGAGCCTAGCCAATTGAAGCGTGCCATCATTGATTCATCTGCTGGGGCAATTTCTGGTGGAATTTCTCGGACAGTGACATCACCCCTTGATGTTATTAAGATTAGATTTCAGGTTTTTTTATTTATTTTTTTAGCATCCTTATTTTTTGTTTCATTGTTGTTGTATTTATGTGTTAATGTTATCAACACTCATTATCATAGGTTCAACTGGAACCAACATCTTCATGGGCTTTACTTCGCAAAGATTTGGCCACAACTGTGCCATCGAAATATACCGGTATGTTTCAAGCCAGCAAAGATATTCTTAGAGAAGAAGGCTTGCAGGTAGTACAAACAAAACAACCCTCAATTTTCTGATAATATGATGGTCTTTTTTTTTGATAAAAGACTATTTATCTATGCCATATTTGTAGGGATTTTGGCGGGGGAATGTACCAGCGTTGCTCATGGTTATGCCATATACAGCCATTCAATTTACAGTTTTGCACAAGTTAAAGACTTTTGCATCTGGTTCTTCCATGTCAGGTATTCTTTTTTGTGATTCAGTCTTCCATTCTAATGTATTTGCTTCATTAGCTAGGTGTTAAGGTTCTGTTTGGATTGACTTATTTGACCTTACTAGCATAAACACTTGCGAGATTGATAGAGAGAGCTTTTGGAATCAACTTATGAAATGTCCATAAGTTGTTTTTAACTTATTTCTGTAAGCTCTCCACAATGATTTCTGGTTTTTTCATTTGTTATCGAAATAGCTTATATATAAGTATTTATATGATAGGCATTTATGCTATAAATGCTTAATTAATTTGTTTATCCAAACACAACCTAAGTTATAGAAGTTAGGTCCCTAAGCTATTCAAATTCATTCTAATAGCAATACCAATTTAGTCTGCATAAGGTGTTTTGTTGTCTGAAGTTAATGGATTTGTTTATATACCCTATTTGCAAGACAAAGTATATGCACATGCATGCAGCATGATCTAGAAATATAATAAAATACAAGGAAATGAACTATACCTTCTACTATTTTAGATTTATGTTGGTTCATGGGTTGCCTTTTGTTTCTGCAGAGAACCACACTAGTTTGAGCCCTTATCTGTCCTATGTCAGCGGCGCGCTAGCTGGGTGTGCAGCTACTGTTGGTTCATATCCTTTTGATCTTCTCCGAACAATATTAGCTTCTCAAGGCGAGCCAAAGGTATACACATTAATAAATTTAAGGCTCCAATATAGTTTCAAAGTAAATTTGTGTGATGTTTATTAATGTTCTGATGGCCAGTGAAACAAATTAATGGTCTGATTTTCGTAGACCCTCCAGTTCATACAGCTTTTGGGTTTTTTCTCGCCATTATTATGGCCGCCTACATCTCTATCTTTCTGCTTTAAAATTTTATGCCAACCTCATTGTTTTTTTCCGGGGGAATGCTCCCCCTTGGTTCCTTGGCTTATTACTGGTATAGCCAATATAGTTTTTCAGATCCCATCATATTATGTGAGTCGTGTTTGCTAAAGTAGCACATACTTTTGAAGTGCTCCATAAACCTTAAAGAAGCCAAATTTGATATTACTCAAGGCATTTAACTTCAAAACTATAAAATATATATTTTATTGTCCTCTTAGTTAATGTGTAAGTCTAATTATCTGTGTTAGTAATTTCTTTGCACAAATTGTTTATTATTGAGTAACCGCGGGAAATTCATAATAGATGACGATTGACGAGGACGATAGAACAACTTGTATAGTCCCAAGCCTGTATTCTCTCTTTAAAGATTTCTGCTACTGCTGAGCGGAATCATCACGGCAGTCCGTTTAGTTTTTTTGGCATTCTGAGACTGTTATTAATCAATTCGTGAACTCCGCTTGTGCATATGCCATTTATGCTCTTCTGTTTTGCCTTGTGTGGAAATAGTGAAACACTGATCTCTGATGTTGTTTTGGACTTTGGTCCTTTTCAAACAATATATTGTGTTGTGCAGATATATCCAAACATGAGGTCAGCATTCGTCGATATCGTCCAGACTCGTGGATTTACAGGCTTGTACGCTGGATTGTCTCCAACTCTTGTTGAGATTATACCTTATGCAGGACTACAATTTGGAACCTATGATACATTTAAGCGTTGGGCCTCGGTGAAATTCCAGCCTTTATCTCATTTTTATTTTTATTAATTGACCTAATTATGTCCTGCATGCAAAGGATGTTGTGCTTTATTCACTGTGCAACTTTAGTAAGTTGCTATCGTAGACTGTCTTATATTTTGCATGATCGTGTATTGTAGCTTCTTTTGCTTAGTATGCGTTATCATTTTAAATCTTGGTATATATGCTAGAAGAATTTGATTTTCTCAAAATGCGTCATGCAATTCCTTTTCTTTTAGGATATAACAACCACAAGTTTAGTTGTGACGAACTGACAATTACTCTATATGTGTCTTTTGCTGAATATTCATTTTATTCTTGCCTGTTTTTAAGGTTATCAAGCTAAAGTGCTAAACAGTAGTTTTTGTTATTTTTTTTTTTCATTTAATAAGTTATTCATGTTCTTGCCTCATACCTATTGCTAGGTTTTCATTCTGATTGTAATTTAAATTAAAATTCTATGCAAACTGTAAATCTGTTTCTACCTTAAGTGAAAATGAAATTGGATTGCATCATACAAACGATGAGTGTTTTGTTTTGTTTCAATTCACTTTTCAATGCACAGTTCTTTGAGACCTGTTTATCTTATCTGCATTATTTGAAATTGTAGGCATGGAACCATAGTAGAAATTTCAACACCACTGCAGAAGATAGTCCCTCTAGCTTTCAGCTTTTCCTTTGCGGGTTGGCGGCTGGAACATGCGCAAAACTTGTCTGTCATCCTCTAGATGTTGTCAAGAAAAGATTTCAGGTAAAACACCTTCCCAAGTTCTTCTGCCCATAAAATCCAGTGTTGTCAATCGTGGAAAGCAGAATATAGTGGTTTATTTTTTCTTATAAAAAATTTAACGGTTTGTTCAAATTCTGCTACGCTACATAAAGCGCGCTATAGATGCTATTACACAACACTTTGTATTGAATATCATACAGTGGAACAATAACAGTTTATTTAAATTCCGTTACGCTGCAACGTTATAGCTGATATTTGACTACATTGATAAAAATACAAACTAATGGTGATGTTAGGCTTGAATTTATGGTGTATTTTGATGTCATCTAAAACAAGGATATTGAAGAAAACTTTTATGTCCACATCAATGTGAAAACGGATCTTTGTTGTTTGTTTACTACAGATTGAAGGGCTCCAAAGGCATCCGAGATACGGAGCTCGAGTTGAGTATCGAGCATACAGTAATATGTTTGACGCCGTGCAACGAATAATTCAGTCGGAGGGTTGGGCTGGACTATACAAGGGGATAATTCCATCAACCGTAAAAGCTGCACCTGCTGGTGCTGTCACATTTGTTGCATATGAATTAGTATCAGATTGGCTAGAGTCCTTGACTTGAATTTTGTCCCAACTTTTGATGATTTTTTATCATATTCTTTTTTTTTTTTATAAAAAAATAGAAATTGATTGCTTCATAGGGTAGGAAGAAAGCATGCTAATTTATTTAGTGGTAGTTGATAAGATTGTGCTTCCTTAAGAAGGAAGACAGTCAAAGAGGAAGGCTAAGATTTAACGAACTGTGTTTATTCCAACATTTTGTAGTTGGCAAAAATGGGATCTAATTGATATACATATTTGAAGTTAAGATCTTTTGCATCCTTGCAAGTCTTTCTATATAATATAAGAAAACAAACTACCATAAAAATGATCAACATACTCATTTTTAAAAACTTGCAACGTCATCTAAAAATTAAAAAATCACTTTTCTCTTTTAATAACCACTTTTCCTTCTCTTGTTCTAATTTTTTTTTTTTTGGTATGTTTGTTTTGAGAGAAAAAAAATTAATAGAAGAGATGAGAATGGCCGTGAAAATAAAGTAAATTTGATATATTATTTTTTAATAAAAATAGGTTAATTATTTACATTAGAAATTAAAAAAGTCAATATTATCAATAAAAAATAAAAAGAGCTTCTACGGAAAATTGACATCAACCAACACATTGTCATGGTGAATATTACACTAATTTTTTGTTTTTAATTCTAAAATTTGTGTTAAATTTATTTAATAATAAGAATATACGAAAATCTTTGGAAGTTAATAATTTGTCTTTAATTTGTAGAAATAATAAAAAGGTCAAAAGAGGTTTTTTTTTTTTAATCAATAAAGAGTTATTTTATTATTTTCAGAAATACATCATTTTCAACTAATATTTTATTTCATTTTGGTCACAACTCACAACGGTTTATTTAAGCAATTCAATTTTTTTTTTCAACAACTAATTAGTAATCAATATTTTCATCCAAGAGTGATCTCTACAATTAAAATTCTAACCAAAACATGCAGTATATTTTCATCCACTATCAGATCTAGATGTTACATGAGAAAAAGTATAGTTAGAACTACATAACATCAACGACTATCATTCAATAATACTGACTATAACATCATCGACGAGACGATGACCAAGGTCACTAAATCAACGATTGTCCTCATCGTACTCTAATCTTTTTCATGATTCATGGTCAACATGTGTCAAACTTAGCACACATACACCTTCAATAACTCTTGATGAAAGATGAATTAAATAAATTTAATTATCTTATATTACGAGTTGATGATCATGTATAAAACTTTTAAACAATTTAGACATTCATCAATATATATTTTAATAATAGACATTTACATATGTTTTAAATAGTGTATTTTAATTATAGACATTTTCCGTAAAAAAAATAGTGTATTATACGTTAAAATAAAATAGCGTATTTTAATTATAGACATTTTCCGTAAAAAAAATAATGTATTATACGTTAAAATAAAATGATGTGATGAAATATTATATAATCTTAAAATTTTATGATTTTTTTTATAGATTTGATTTATTTAACATAAACTTTTAATTTAATCAATGAATTGATTTAATTTATTATCTATAAAGAGTTTTATAAATTTGATATAATTAACTAGAAATTTCAATTTATCTGTTGAATTGATTTAATTTATCTTCTACAAAGGGTTTACCGAAGACTATATATAATAAATTTAACACTTAATATCGACAAAACATTGATATATATATATATATATTCTTACATTGATTTAATAAAGCAACAAACAAATTTAAAAACTCCTCCCTCTTTCATTTTATACATATAAAAAAAATTAATAAATTTTGTTATTTTTAATAATATTATTTTTCTTTTTCTTATAACACTTTAAACAATAATTTTTTTTAAATAAAAAAAATATTCATTTATTCAAATAAGCATAATACATTGATACAATATAAATTTAATTTCGTTAAAATAATAAAAAAAATCTGCAAATTAAAAATTAATTAAAACTAATAAATAATAATTTAATACAATGTCTCATACTAATAAAAAATAAACAAGTGTTAAAATTTATAAATACAATTTAGTTTGATTTTTAAAAATAAAACTTAATTTCAATCTGAATCGAAAAGTTTTTACATCAAAAAAATCGAAATACATCGAATAATATTTAGTTTTGTGTGACTTTAAAAAAATTTAATTGATTTAGATTTAATCACCTCTATTTGAGAGTATATAAAATAACGAGAATGGCAAAATTTTAAAATTTATATGAGTTGTTATTAAGTGCAGTATGTGGACACCCACTTAAGTATTTTTTTTTTTTTTTGACGAGCACTTAAGTTTGTGTTGGTTGGTATGCACATAGTAAAATCGAATGCCACGTCGCTAGTTTCAGCACGTATGGGTTAATAATTGATAGGAACATAACATTCATTCAATTAAGAAAAAATCGACAACTACATTTGGCTGCGATATAATTTATGTCACTTCATCCTGGGACCGAAAGTTAGTTGGAAATTGGATTATATAAAAGAAAGAAAAAACCTCTTCGTCTCATTTTCAATGTGGATCGAGATCATGCATTTACAATATTAAATGATGAACATTTTAAGAAAAAAATATTTTTCTTTTGATTATATAAGTGGCTATGGAGCAAGGGTCAGTATTTGCCATAAATTTTTTGGTCAACTTGCTACACCTATATAATATTTTATGTAATGTGAAAGATAGAGACAAAGTAATTTTATGATTGACAATAATGTACTTTTAAAAAATGTTTGACTGATATAAATAAAATTAGTGTGAAATATTTTGTTTTGTTTTCCTTATTTTATTTACCATAGTTTGATTTCAGCTTACATTTTATTTTTACTGAAAGCTTACATTTAAAAATGTGCATTGTTTTGGAATTTCAATGAATAATTCCAAAAGTCAAAGCAACTATTCACTTGGTGGGAAACAAGCAAAAACAAAAAGGAAAAAACAAATCAATCATGCTAAACACAGCCAACTAATGTTTGTTACATGGTAAAATTTCAACTCCGATTCTGCAAAAACATAGGTCTCAATCTCATTATTGATGAAAAGACTTCGCTTGTATGTGATATAAACATCTATAAACTCTCTTTAAATAATTAAACCTCATGACTTTATCAAACTTTTGAGGAGTCGACGTACCTAAAGCTATAAAAAATTAACGACGATTAAGATTTTGTCTGTAAGCTTGAAATAACTGTTTTAGTAAGCCTTATCATTTGACAACTTGAGGCAGAAGTTTGAGTGTCACAAACTAAAATATAAATCCAAGTTGAAATTCCAAACAAAAAATAATAATTTCTAAATATTTTGAACCAATAGTACATAAGAAGCAAAAGAAAATAGAACAAGTTAGTTTTGCTGTGGTTCCTATACTCATTCACTACTTGTCCGAGAAATAAGGTAATTCCTCTAGTCTCCTATTTATAAGAACCAAAGACTAAGGAAGTACACTCAAAAGAGTTAATGCCAACTTTTTTATTTTATTATATATATAAAATACCCTAAATAAAAAGTATCACTAACTATTGTTGTAACCTTGAAGGACGTATGTTAGAGAATCCAAAAATAAAAATTTTGTATTAAAAAAATAATGTTTATAAGAAATTGAATTCACAATTTTCAAAACAATATTTCTACATTTGGTTTAGTAGCATGTATATTTGTTACCATTTGCCTTAAATGAATTATACTTGCCTACCAACGATGAATTTTCTAGGTGAAATAAAAACTCACAATAAAATAAGAGAAATTTCAATAATATATACACTTAAAAAAAAGCATATTATATATTTCTTATATTTAGAATAAAGGAATAGCCTAATTATCTTTAATAAATAGGACCACAAGAAATAATAAGGCAAAGACAAATTTACCACAAGCAACCACCAATTAATTATGAATGAAAATCACTTCAATTCATATGTGCATGTATTTAATGAATATTTAGATTGAAGACAAACCCAAACAAGGGAAAGCCATGCTTCCATTATCTAACAGAATTGTCTAGGATGAACATCTAATATGATGATTAAAAAAAAAACTAGAATGTGCATTGACTTGCTGTGTATTCACAGTGCTGAAAATTCACCTGAACAGTATGGAGGCACATGAAAATCTTCGAAACCATGTATGAGATTGGTGTTTGGTATTGTAACTAGGAAATGAGAAAAAGCATAAAACTTCAACTTCAAATGCTGTTGAGTGCACAGCTGAGAAGACCAAAGGGATTAGTACATTCTCTTGGCAAAGACTTTTAAGGCATGAAGCTGTAAAACTTTCTTCGAATTCGAGGTTTGATAATCACAGTTTGAAGTCTGTATATAACACATTACCATTACTGCTACTGCTACCGCTACCATTACTGTTACAGACAATGTTTGCCTTTTCCTCATTTTCAGAACCTGCAACACCACTACCAGTACCTTCTACTTTACGACACACGCGTCGTGAATTTTTTGACACTGAACTGTCCCTACTTCGGCTGCGCTTCTCTTTTTTGTCTAGATATCCAAAGGCAAAAGCTTCCAGCACTTTAGTTGTTGGCGGTCGGTTTCTTGTGCTTTGTCTCCGAGCTTGTAGGTCAGGCTGCTGGTCTGAGTCATCAACCGGTTTGATATTTGTCTCTAGACCGAGCTCAACTGATTCCTTGCTTGTATCAGTTTTTGGTATCTCAGTCCCTTCATTCACAAAAGGTTCATCATCATCAACTTCTGGTGAAACAGGTAGTAAGTTAAGGTCAATCATAGTCCATGGCTGAGGCTTCTGTTGTTGATCCTTTGTGCCGGAAGAACTAGTATCAGGAACATCTTCTCTGCAGATGCTTGAGCTTGGATTTGACAGAGGATCTGATAAAAAATTTATCTTCTGAGTTGGAAAATCTGCTAAGGAGTTATTCTCCTGAGGTGGACTTACCCTTGAATGAACACTGTCACTAGATTTTGGGTTGTAAGGACAGTAACTAGCCTTGTCAACAGTTACATTCTCACCGAATTTTGAGTTGTCTGGATCGAGACAGAAATCGACTTCCTCTTGTTTGACTCTCGGAACCTCAATGAAATTAGCTGCATTGTCATTTTTCTTTGCACGACTACAGGGGGTTAATCTTTTTCTTCTTTTTGTAATAGGAAGCAGATCCTTTATGTTATCAGATACCATTTTTTGGAGTGATTGACACTTCGTACCGTCTCTTCTTCGTTTGTTATCCGAGAAGGCTGTTTTCTTGTCCACCAAGGCATATGATAAACTAGTACATACCATGTTGCTCCTTGGAAGCTCATCTTTTGAAGGCTTGTTTTCTAAACCATTCAAGTCTGAAGAGGCACTTTTAACAATGTTAAATTTACCAGCTTTAGTGATATCATTATTTTCACTATCAAAGCATGTGCCATTTAAAGACTCAGATTCATTTGTTTGCT
This sequence comes from Cicer yamashitae, assembly GCA_037974755.1. NCBI lineage: Eukaryota > Viridiplantae > Streptophyta > Magnoliopsida > Fabales > Fabaceae > Cicer > Cicer yamashitae. Next base: position 5,036,014 of record JBBPBQ010000002.1, read on the forward strand.
CCTCCGAAGAAGTTTCATCATCTGAATCAGTTTCCATAGTAGAAGCTGTTAAAACTCCAAATGGCAAGCTTCTCAGTTCTCTCACATTTTTCGGGTTTTCACTGGCCAGACTGGTGTCCACGACAGTAAATTTCATTACATCTGTACTGCGATTTGGAGTTTTTGCCTTGAGATAGCAATGGCGTGGCTGATCAGGCGAATTTTCACGGTCTGGTTTTGTATCCTTTGTCCAATCATTTCCTTCCTTGCTTGCACAATCATTGTTATCTGCATTTGTCTCGAGATCAATTAGCTCAGGTTCGGATGCAACTTTACCGAGGACATCAGATACAGAATCAAAATAGTGACTCCCCTTCACTAACTTCCTCGAAAACTTTTTAACTCCGGGGACAAGGAAGACTAGAGGATTCTTAAAAGCAACAGCATAGTTATAACTTCCAGGTTGCTCCGAGTGCCAACCTCTGGCAAGTAGACGAGGCCAAACGGCTTCCCAAAAGAGATCACTAGTTCGAGCTTTACTTAATCTGAAGTCACCTGTTAGAAAGCTTATTATTTCTGAACGCGTAAGCATTGAACATGCTTTTCCCATCGGTATTTCCGGGCGAACTGTATTCGCTTGAGTGGACTTTACAGAATCAACAGAGAGACTTGTAAGATCTTGTTTCCCTTTACCAATTCCTACTCCCTCTACAAGTGCTTTGAGCCCAACTAAAGCTTTCAAAGTTAAAACATAATCTTCTAGAAGCATTTTCCCCTCTATAAATTTCTTGGAAACCTACAAAGCAATTGAATTCAATAAAGTTATAACAAGTTCCTAATAAGTTCCTGCTAAAGATGGTTTTTAATATTATCTGCATAACTACTAAGGTCCACAATGCAAAAGACTTTTCAAGTTTAAGATAAAAAAATATGATGCATTCAAATTTCCCAACTATAGAATGACAATTATTGTAGTACAGAAATTTTCCATTATATAAAGAAACAAAACTCATATAAAATGACATAAATTTTGGAATTGTTTAAGTCAATACCTCAAGTAATTTCTTTTGACATTCCTCCGATACATTCGGTAGTAGACGAGACATAAGCTCTTGTTGCCTTGGTCCAGTGAAAATCTTTTGCCCGAAAATGTATTTCCTGCTTCTCACTTTCCTACTTCCAGCCCATCTCTGATGTTTGTCAGACTTGTAAAATCTCCCATAATAGAATGACAGTATATCCCCCATCTTCTTATTGCCGATAAATCGTTTCACTTGAACAAGGTTCTTCCCAAATATATACACGCCAAGGGCGAAACCAGCCTCTTCAATTTCAGTCCATGACTCACTTGGAGAACCAGGAACTAGAATCTGCCCTTTGTGTCTATGCTCCTCATGCATCCCAATCTTTGTTTCTTGTTGCATAACAGAATTTTCTAACTCCCTCAGTTCCTTTCTATTGAAGAATGTACTGTCAATGGCCTCAAGTTTAGAGTTCAACTTCTGAGTCTCTTCAATACATTCATTTTTCAGCGGATCGCAGTTGTTGTTCTCGGTTCCATCCTTTATCCAAAATATTGGAACAGGTAATCCTACTTGAAAATTATGAAGAGTAGTGACTGTACTTTCGGCCTTGCCGATGTTCCTTTGTATTGAACAATACTCAGATTGTGAAATTAAAGGAGAAATGTCAACCTGAAACTCCTCACCAACCCGAGGAGATATTTCTGGATCACCAAAAATATCATAACCATTGGAAAATTCTGGAGAAAGTGATTGTTCACCAATGCCATTCACTTTGTCATTATTAACTTGAATTGCATTCACCTGTCAAAAAATTTAAAGAGAACATAAGAAAGAACATATACACTCACACTACATTATGCAGATTGAAGATTGTCAACCTGATTCTGTTTTTGTAATGAAGTGACACCAATGATCATATATTCCAGTTGTATGTAATGTAAGTTGATAGTTTGATTCTTTCTCAAGTAAATGCTTATCAATTAATTAAACCTTAACCACAGTGCTTTAATGTATTGAACTTTTTTTAAGTCAACCTTCATCTAGGAGTCAGCCAGAACCAAACCACTTCATACCATTGATAAATTAACCTATGCTGAGACATATTCTATAAATTCAGAAGTGAAACTGAAATTGGGTCCTTTAATCAAGGTCTCAACTTCGTGCCTTGTGGATGACAAAAAATGTGATTGAAAGAGGATACTCTACTGAAGGTGGTCAGCCAGGTTCCTTAACGGAGATTAGTCATCGAAAAAGTCCGTGAATACTTCGCACTAATAATATAATATGGTTATAGAAAAATTCACAAATGAGATTTGCCTACTGTGTTACTGGTGTGTGATTAAACAAAGTTTCAGAAGCCCTACATATTAACATTGTGATAAGATTTATGTATAAATTATATAAATAATTCTAATCTATGGAGCATGATATGAACACCGGACATGATATTGACACGTCGACAACAGTAACAATTTGAGAAAATAAATTAATTGAGTGTAATTAAGGTATCAGTGAGAGTGTCGGACACTGACACGTGTCGCACACCGGAACACTCGTTCGATTAGAGGTATCGGTGCTACATAAATCATAATTCTAATCATATATGGTTCCAATCAACAAAAGAGGAGAAATTCAAACTAATGGATTTTTTTTGTGTAAATTTCAAGATTTTTTTTAAAAAAAATTGAAAGAAAAATCTTACTAGGGATATAAATGTTATTTAATATCTCTAATAAAAACTAAACAAATAAAGCACAGTCACATAAGTACAAAATCCCAAATTAAACAACATTTAGGAATAAAAATAAAAACCAAACTGAAAGAATAAAATCAACTCACTAGAACAGCAACAACAAAAAAATCACAATAATGAAATGGGATATATATTTATTTGTGGAAGGAAAAAGAGAAGCAGAGCACACAGGGTGGAAACTAAGAACAGCAAATGAATAAACCAGATCCATTTTCTCGAAACAAGAGCAACCCAGAATCCAAAGTTGAAGACTTTACACAAATGCATGAAAAACCCATTAACCACATTACTCTGAAATACAAAAAAAAAATAAAAAAATAAAAAGCGGCGCAATTTTCTACCAAACTAAACACCCAGCATTCAAAGCTCAAACCAATGAAGAAAAACAACACGAAACAAACATAAGAATAATAATATATAAATATATATGTACGAAACAAATAAATAAATAATTAAATAAATAAAAGCATCGAGACACGAAGAAGCAGTTTTTTGAGTAAGAACTAAAATAACATGATCCACGAAAATTCAAGTTATTTTATTTCCTATTCGAAACATATGATTAAGTACATTAAAATTGTACGACAAGAAAAGCACGAAAGAGAAAAAAGAAGAGATTGGTAGTGTTAGTTACCTCCATGGAAGAAGAAGAAGAAGAAGCAAGTGAGACCCACATGAAGCTGCAAAAATGGGTCGTGATGTTTATACACCGATTCGCAAGTTGCGGATTGAAAATAAAGAAAACGTGAAGAAAGCACTTATATATATATGAAAAAAAACAGATAGTATATATATATATATATATATGTATTTATATATGCACGCGCACACGCGCACACAGAGTTGTTGTATGAAGAGAGAGAGAGAGGTACCTGGTTGCGTTAAGAAAGAAGAAGTTTCATTTCATGGCTACGAACGAGGGTTGAATTCAAGAGCAGTGTGAGGGTCTCGACGGAGGAAGAGAAACAAGAAAAAAATTACGAGAAAATTTAATTAAATAAATAAATAGATAAATCAAGCTAAAAACAAAACCCAAGTCGTTCTCTTTTATCTTGCCTCTTGTTGATATATAGAGAAAAGAGCAAGAGAGAGAAAGATAGGAAAAATCAAAAAATGAATAAACAATATAGAGACTTCTCTATTCTACGATAACACAATGTATCAAAAATAAAATTAAAGTATTCATTTATTTACTAGCATAAATTTTACGTATTGAAATGTAGGTGGTATTAATTAAAAGTAAAATTACAAAATAATATTTAATATTAAATAAAAAATTGAAATCATCTTTCGTTTTTGAACAATTTTTTGTAAGTTGAAAGTCATATATTATCATTCCTATGTGTCTTATTTGATGAGGTATTTTAAATTAAAAAAATCTATTTAAGGGATCTTCAATCATGATATCTTTGATTTCTTTTATAAATAAAATAGTTAAAATTAAGATACAAATTAGAAAGAAAAAGATTACATCAAAACTTGATATATATAGATTTTTTTTTAAAAATCATCTATCACAATTAGTTATTCACGAAAACATTACGTTAGAGAGATTAAATAAATCTACTCATGTTTTTTATCAAACAACATATCTAACTATTGTTATTCTTTTGTGATATATTGGTGATAAGTAGCACAAAGGTTGAATAAAATCAATAAATTTATAAATAAAATAATTTAAATCTTGAAAGAAATACACCAAATATGTTTATGCCTTTATGGGTAAAGTATATATTTATTTATTTCGGACCCAAAAAAAGTATATATTTATTTTTTGAATGAGTATGAGTAACGTGTATAGATAGATTATACTAGTATAATTTTATTTTTACAAAAAGATTGTACTAGTAAATAGTCATTTGATTATATGCTTTTTTATTAAAGGTTATTTGTTATGTGATTTGAAAATAGAAAATAATCAAAATATAGTGAGAGAATGGAAGGGTTTTTCTATTTCGTCCGTCCCGGGTCGAGGGGAGCTATATCCAGACGCGCTTGTAGCGCGTGAAATATAAGCAGTGACACGTGGCCTTGAAGATTCCGATGAGAAATAGAGTGAGAGAGAGGGGACGAGGAGATCCTCCTGCGTGAATTGATTCATGTTATTATTACTATGTCTTGAGTTGATAAATTTTCAGCCACCAGATAGCTTTCATATGCAATTCTACATTTCCATTTGTAGCTAGCACTCATTCACATACACAAGTTTTTGTTTTTTCAAGTTTTGCCTTTCTTTTCTTACCTCCCAATTTCAATCTAGCTTTTTTTGTAATCAAAATATGAATTTTAGCAAATTCACATGAAGTTGCTTTTTCTTGGAAGTGCTAGATTGTATTCAGCGGTTCATTTGTCGGGAAGATAGAAATTAAAAATCTTGTTTTTTTTTCTTTCTAATTGGTGGATTAATCCCCTATCTTATATTCAAAGTGTATGGGATAACTTCTTAATTTGAATGAGTTTTAAGTCCTTGTATTAATTTTAATAAAATTTTGGTTATAAAAAAACATGAAGTTGGCTTCTTATGGTCCAATAAGTTTCTTTAGATAACTAGCTAGCTTGAAGTAACATGTGTGGTAGATAAATGTGCAAAAGTAAGAGTTTTAATTTTAGTTATGTTAGTTATTACTAATATGTCCTTTATTATAAACTACTTTTAGCAATTTTCACTAGATTATGAAAAATAATTGTATATTGATAACATATCTTTTTGAGTAATGATGTACCATCCATCTCTCAAGATATTTGAACTATTGTTTCTTTTTTTTTTTTTAATTAAATATTATTTACCGAGTCCAGTAAAATTATAATGAACGAATTTAC
>JBBPBQ010000002.1:5041874-5075418 GCA_037974755.1 Cicer yamashitae
TTAGATAAGATACTTGAACTATTAAGTAGATATACATTTAAAAAATATATTTAATATTAAAATGAAGCTTATATTTAAAGATAATTTTTTAAATTAGACAAATAAGACAAATGTGATATTTAGTAACATGTTGGGATTAATATTAATTACACATTAAATTCTTTAAATTCCCATTAAAATGACTAAACTCAATATATTAATACCAATATATAATTTATATAAAAAATCACATAAATATTTTTTTTAAATATAAGTTATTTTATATTTACAATCTTTTTTTGTGAATAGCATCAAAGCTCACTATAAGAGATCACATAAATTTTAGGTTTAATTTCAGTTGATCCCTTTATTTTCATCAATGTGAGGAATTGGTATTCTTATTTTAAAATTTGATAGCTTTGATCCTCCTTATTATTTCTTAACTAAAAAAAATGATAATTTGACATATGTTAAATGATGTGGTTGATGAATATATGACGTTGATTAATTAATACACAAAAAATTGTAATAGAATCCTCAAAATATTATTTTGGAATTATGAAATGATTCATTTTTGTAATTTAATTAATAATAAATAATTAGTGCATATAGAAAGTTCTAAATTTGATAAAGGAACAAAAACTGTTAGTTTTTAAAATAGAAATACTAATTTCGTGAATGAGTAAAAATAAAGAGATCGAAAATTGTAATTAAATTTAAATTTTATAAGGTCAATTATCAATTATTTGAGCAAATATTTCAAATTAAAATAATTCATTTATTAACAGTTATAAACTCAGCTCCTTTTAGTTGGTTGATCCGATATTAAGTATTTATTTGTATAAGTTAGTTTATATGTACTACAACTCCGTTTCAAAGTAAAAATAAATAAATAATATATTTGGTCTAAATAAGTAAAAATTGATAAAAATAAATAAATTATATTTAATTCAAAATTCAAAATAAATAAATTAAATAAACTAATTTATATTTATATTTTGAAACAAACATATATTTTTTTAAAATAATCTTCATCATGTCATAAAAAGAACTAGTACTTAATCTATTTATTTTTAATTAATATATTTAATTTTAATTTATTTTATAATAATATTGTTTTGCGTTCTCTCAGTTTTTATAAAGTCAAGTAGGATGTAATAATTTCTTTTACACTTTTCTTCTATTTTATATTGTTTTCTCTATTTTCACTTTTTCTTTATAATTTCCGTAAACTCAAGCAATAATTAGCTGGAATTAAACTCCTTTATCCGTTAGCATTCAAACAAACATTTATCGATGAATATTAATGTATTAATTAGTGAAAAAGAGTTTTAAAGTTAGGTCTCTTGCCTCTGAAAATTTCAATAATCTGCTTGGGAATATTCAATTTTTGCACCCAAAGGAAGTGTGCAAGAGTGAAACAGAGAGCAGAGAGTGTTAAGGTTGTGTTATGGAAAGTAACATGTGCACCGTTACGGTTCTGCAGTGGGGACCACTGCACTGTCATGTCATAAGGCTTACATGTAGCGCGTTTACGTAGCCATCTCATCCGATTCAGAATGTCTGAACTCATCAAATTACCGGTTTCATATTATTTCAGTAAAAGAGATATAAATTCTCCTGTAATTAAATTATACAAATAAATAATCTAATAATATTGATATTTATTAATTGTTTAATTATGTAAAAATCAATAATATCTTCTTAGGTCTGTATTTTTGTTATGTTTCATACCTGTTTAATATTTGTTTTCAAATGATATTTAAAGTTCAATTAATTTATTTGTTTTTAAATGATATTTGAAGTTCATTTTGAAAATTTGAACGGCATAAATTCAATAATTTTTTTATGTACAATAATCTTATCTGCATGTTGTCTCTCTCGTCTCTACAGTAGTATCGTAGTATATAGTCTATATAGTGATAGTTGTTTTTTCACACCATATATATAGTGGTAATGATTAACTTAATGTTTTTGTATTCGCTAAATAAAGACAAAATCCAAGGGTTTGAGGTGGGCTGCAGCCCAAAAGGCGGAACCAGAACAAAGTGATAAGAGAAACCATTTGTTTCATGTAAAAAAATTATTTATATAAATTATGAGTGCATTAGCACTTACTATACGTTAACTTGGTAATTTGCTTTACTTACCTGTCACACTATAATTCCTTATCCAACTACTGTTACTATTATTTTTATTATTAGAAGCCAAGAAATAATTTAGTAAAAAAAGGCCAAAAAATAGTTGGGATTGTTTCTGTTAGAAACAAAACTACTTGCATGAACCACCCAATTAGACACTTGATGGGGTGACTATTTATTTCTCCAATCAAGTAAATTGAAACTTGGGCTTATGCTGTCAACTTTTCTCTTTGGTAAAAGGATTTTGGAGATGAATGGGGATGGTGAAGGAAAGTAAGGGTAAGGCGTCATAAGCTTCAATTAGCTGATTTCAATTTCTAAAATACATATTCATAGGACAAACCTTATAAAATTACAAACATCATAAAATCCTGTAGGTGCCAGAACCACTCTTGGCACACAAGTAGGTTCGCCCCAGCCTCTTCTCATATACAAGTTTGCTAGTTTATTAATAAAATTATATTATTTTTAAAATATCATAGTAATAATTTTTATTAACAAAATAAATTAGTCTATCATTTGGTTGATTTATTGATTCGTTTCTAATGATAAAAAGATAAACATTGAACCTGTAAGTTGCGAGTTTGATTTCTATAGCATCATTTAAAGGAAACAAATATAAATTTCTATATAAATGTTTAATAAATTTTAAAAAATTTTCTATTTTATACTGAGTCACCATTCCTTCGATCTTAATTTTTTATATAAAAATAAATATACACCATGCATAAAAAATAATAAACACCTAAGTTTTATTGATGAAATTTAATTCATGATTTTAATTCATGTTGATAATATCACCGTTATATTTATGATATTTTTACTAAATAGTTTAAATATATATCGATAATGTAAAATAACTTTACCCTCTTCAATTATAATAATTTCATTGACATATATACTTTCAAAAATGCAAATTGTTGAGATGATAATACAAGGATGTGCATCGTGCAACACTCATCACGATTCATTGACATACATGCAAATTTTACTTTAAAGGATTAACTTTATATAACTAACTCTTACCAAACACTGGTTTATATTTTATAGTAAAAATATATATAATTTATATTATAATTTTGTTAATTGTGTATATTTTTTCGTATTAATAAAAAAAATTAATCCAATTTCCAAAATAATTTGGATGTAACAAGATTCATTTCTTTCACAACGTTGTGATATGAGTTATATATGGATCCCAACATGGAATAGGTAAACACCATTAATTATTTACGATGCTTATAAACAAATTATATAATTGTTCATTAAAATACATGCTCGAGAGTGACATACATATTTATAATAAAATATTATTAATATTTGACGTAATATTTCAATTAAATATACAAAGGTTAATATGGATTGAACTCTAAATTTAAAATAAATATATTCAATCAAATTTAAAAAATATATGATTGATTAGATAGATAACTTTTTTCTCTCTCTAAATTTAAATCTAACATTCCTTACAGTATTTTTACTATTGTTTAAAATATTCTCCCAAAATATATTGATTATGGTTTTAAAAAGTTTTCATTTCACAATAAATATCACTATAGCAAAATAAAATTGTCTCAAAACGAATGTCATTTACAATTTTTATTATATATTTAATTATTTTTTTTCCTATGTTACCCTTAAAAAATTACTATATATACAACTTTCAAAACTTGATAATAGTGAAAAATTCACCAATAGTTAAAATAGATAATTTAATAAAATTACTTATCTTTTTCTTATAATTATTGCATTTTTAAATATATATTCAATTTTTTATTGATTTTGTAGATGGCGTTTTATATTACAGCCACATACCGAAATATATAATATAAAAAATAGACAAAATTACTTAAACTCTCCTAATCTTTTTTCCGGAAAAATACTTTAACTTAATACAAAGTTTTAATAGGTTATATATCTCTTTTTTATGTCAAATTTATCTTTTATCTTTAAAAATATTTATACAGTTGAACCAAAATTTATTCCTAATCCACTTTTATTACATATTTGTGTATGTAATCATTAAATGATGTAGAATGTTTAGCCACTCAACACAACAATTAGAACTTTGTTGATAACAATGAGATTATAATCTTAAATAAAAACTCTGAAATGTAATTTACCTTTTTAAATAATGAATAATTCTTTTGGTTAAGTTTATAATAGAATTCGAGTATGAATGAAAGACGTATCAATTGTATAAATATTTTCAAAGATACATGAATATCTTGACATGAAAAAAGAAGATAAAAAACATGATTAAAATTTTAAATTAAGTTAAAGGAGCTTTAACGTAATTTTACCAAAAAAATAATATTCTACGACAACTTCAAATTCAAAATGATTAGAAGAGGCCACGACTATTTCTTTGCTTGTAGACCCCAAACATTTGCTAAAATGACTTTAATAGAGAAGCACTTTACGGCGTTTCTATGTACAAATGCCTAATTGATTGTATATGTGCCTCATCGCCACCTTCGTATAAAGAAGAATCAACTCCTATGATTTGTGCATAAAGCCCAAAGTTCAAACTCTAAAATACTAATATATGCTTAAAAAAACTCAGGGATTTGTGAATCAACTCAGCAATGATTATAAGCCAAAACTGAATAAAAGCGTTAAGATTTAGTAAAAAGTTCATAAAATGAGAAAATACGAGAGCTGAGTGAACAATCATAAATAAAATATCAAGTTTCAACTTGCTTCACTCGTGAATAACCATCGGTGAGACAAAGTTTATATTAATTCTACAATATTTTGATGTTATTGCAGGGTAGCCTCCCAATTGGCCAACAATCCTAATTGCCATGAGAGATTCAATCATATAGATATTAGTTGAGGGGAACATGTCAACACAGGCTTTCTCAAGCTTATTATACGTGTTAATTCTCAAGACCAAATGATAGAACACCTAATAAAGCCTCACCAAAGTCTTTGTTTCATGCCCCACATCAAGTCCTGAGTAATTTATATTTATATCTCAACTTCAGGAAGAGTATTACAGCTATTCAAGTTTGTCGGTAGTATTCAATCAAGTGTGAGTTGAAAACTCTTGTAATTTTGGATCAACCAATCAATTTGCAAATTTTCTGTAACTCAATAAGAGTAAGCAGGGTTTAAGTCCCTAATGAAGCTTGAATCACAATCCATGGCTGTTTATCATCGGTTGAATGAATTCAAATGGAACCTATGTTGGTGCTGCTCGCGTCATGGATGGTCTTCTGGATTTGTGATTGATCAATAACACAACAGTTGAAGAAATTCAATGAAACCAGAGTTATCTTGTGTATGCAATTAATCCAATATTATAGAACTAGAGGGAACCTTAAATTTTCATAGCACATACATTTTTTATTATTAAACAACCAAAACATCACTATTTTCATAAATTCACATTTTCATCCATCAACTCAATTTTCTTGAAACCATTTTCTGAGCAGACTGTAAATAATAATGATCTCAACTACATATGCTATAAAGTTTCTGAACCAAAGTCCTAAACTGCAAAATGAGCTAAAAGGTATCATCGCAAGTATTCAGTTACTGCTATCTTAATTTTCACTAATTCATTGGAACATTTTCCCAGACTCCAAATTGAATCAGTCTTTCTGTTGAGTCCATATCTTCACAGTCTTATCATTGCCAAGAGCACCGGAAGCAATCATGTTCTCCGTAGGGTGACACGAGACAGATACAACAGTATCAGAATGACCTTCCAATGTCTGTACTACTCTCCTCGACTGCAGATCCCACAAGTATATACTATTATCTTCCGAACCACCAACAACATACTTCCCATTTGTTATAGAAAAAGATGACGAAATGCAGTATTTTGAATTACTATGACCAGTGTAAGTTTTCAGAAACTTCCCAGTAGAATAGTTCCAAAGCCTCTGCAGGGACAGAAAAATTCCCATGTAAGTCAATAATAACATGAACAACCAAACTAGGTACTTGTTTGGCAATCCCTTCCAGAGACCTCGATAGATTTCCAAAGTCGAAACACACCATACATAATGAAAGGTGAAGCATAAGAAAAGAAATTCTCACTATGAGACGGGAAAATAAAAATCTATCACATTTGTCATTACATTACATAGTATAACACATAATATTACACAAAAAATAGACCTCACTGAAGAAATCCAACAGCATAGAGTAATATTAATACAAATCATTTAGCTTTATCATAGCAATATAGCAAATATATCCCACATATGTATGAGTTTTATAAATAAAATGTTCTAATTTTTTTTTACCATCATCCTTTAATGTTTAAATTAAAAGATTCTGCAATGGCAATTGTGGCCTCAAACATCATAAGTTTTTTACAGAAATGCAATTCCAATTGGGGTTATATCAACAATATTTTGCTGCAATTCTCTAATCCAATTGAGGATCATATCAACTAAGGGTCTATTTGGATTGACATATTTGAGTTTATTCACTGGCTATAGCACTTGTGAGGCTGTTAGGAAAACCTCATGGAAACAGTTTATAACATGTCCGTGAGCCATTATCAACTTATTTCCATAGTTTTATTTTTTGTCATAAAAATAGTTTGTACATAAACTTGTATCTATATGATGAAACGCTTGTGCTACAAGCTTTTCATTAAGCTGTTTATCAAAACATGACTTATATCTGACTGCAATTCTCTATTCACTAGGAGTCACATCAGCTATATCTAACTGCAATTCTCTTATCATTTTCGTAATGAATCACAAGGCTACCGCAATTTAAAATGAAGTTAGTTAATAACAAAATTGAAAGTTCAAATAACTAGAGAGGATTGAAATATTACCAAATTGTTATCCAAGGTACCAACAAGAATAAACTTAGCATTGGGTGAAAATTTGACATAAGAAACAGGAGGATTCTCATCATCAATGAGAGTCTTAATACAATGACCGGTGGAAGCATCCCAAATCCTACAAAGACCATCATAGCTACTAGAAACAATGAGAGTCCCATCGCGGTTAAAATCAACGGCTGTAACAGGATCAGAATGCGCCGGAAGAACCTTAAGACACTTCCCAGACTTAACGTCCCACACCCTAACAGTCTCATCGAACGAACCAGAAACGATAATATTCGACTGAGGATTGAAGTTAACACAGAAAACGTAGTTCGTATGGCCGTGAAGAGTCTTCACGAGTGATCCGGTTGGAACGTCCCATAACCGGAGGGTTTTGTCGTCGGAGGCTGAAACAAGGTAACGAGAATCGGAGGAGAAAGCGAGGTCGGAAACGCCTTGTTCGTGGCCTTCGTATTGTTGCATAGGAGATAGGGTTAGGCTGTTGGAATCGGAATCGGAATTGGTGAAACCGTAGGTACGGAGAGTTTTGTCGGCGGAGGAGGAGGCGAGAAGACGGCCGTTGGAGGAGAATTTAACGGCGGAGATGGCGCGTTTGTGACCGGTTAGGGTTTGAGAAAGTGTGTAGGGTTTGTAGTTTGAGGAATCCCAATCCATTGGTTCCGTTGACATTTTTTCCGTTCTCGTCTTTGGGTTTCTCCTTACAAAATTAATTTGAATAAAAGTTCAATTTCACCTTAGCGCCTGCACTCTCTCATTGTTGGATTTGAAATGGAGAATGGAATAGATTAGAGATGATTAATTTTTTAAGATTGAGGATTTTTATTTCATTTCGTAATTTTGTTTTTCAACAAGATAATTAGGCTATTATTTAGGAAATAATTATTTTCACAAAATTCTAGAAAACAAAACTATCATTCAAATATTTTTGACAAATTATTTTTTTTTTTTGGCAAAGTAGAAAAATAATCAGCACTGTACGAAAAAAATAAACAGCAACTTCTGTCGTTAAATATAAAGTGAACATTTTTTTTTAATGTGTTAGCAATTTAAATAACTTAAAAAGAAGCTTAAATATGCAATCAGCTTTTGTAAAACGTAAGAAATTTGATTTTACTCGTTGCAAAATAAAAGTTTTAATTTAAGTTAATGTAAAATGTAAATGTTTTTTATTTTAATCTTTAATGTCTAATATTGATAATTTTTTAACGGAATAATAAAAAATAACTAAACTTACATATATAATTAGTTATCGTAAAATATAAGAAATTTAATTTAATTATTATAAAATAAAAAATTTTGTTTTTGTTCACTTCAAAATGTAAAATATTTATTTTTACTTTTTGTCTAATAAAAAAATTGTTTTAATATTTACAAAATGCAACAAAATTAGTTTTAGTATTAGCAAAAAATCATGTTATCAAATTAGTTTTACATGGAAAATTAAAAATAACTACCACAATTTTTTATTCTTATACAACATCAAACATCAAATTAGTTACACAACTACTTTACATTGATAGTGCATAATATTCCATATGTTTTGATGCAACAAAAAGTCATTAAAGAAAATATATTTTATACTTTGCAAAAGTGTCACAAATTGATTAGCTCACTTAACAATTTCTCACGGCTATTGAAATTTTGGAGCGTAGTCGATTTGCGTACGTTCTCACGACATCATTTTCAACGGGTGCAGCCAATTCCAACATTGCTACATTGTTGGCTTAGGATGTATTGTTCATCCAATTTGTTGGAGACTATTAAGGAATTGAAGCAAATGGGTTTTAATTCTTCAACTTCGACTTATATTGTAGCGTTGATTGCTAAGAGATTTGTGAATAAAACTAAATGGGATGAGAAAGTTGAGATCTTTAAGAAATGGAGTTGGTCTGATAAACAAATTCTTCGATGTTGTTTTGAGTTTTTTGTGATCATTTAGGTTTGAATTATTTGGACCTTGTTGATGCTTTGAGGATTTTTTTAATGAATCTCGAGAAGCGAATTATTCCGATAGGTACTTGTATCTAAAGGTCTAAGAAAAAAAAGGATGCATCGTTAAGTAGATCGTTTGCTATTTTGGAGAAGTTGTTTGTGGACAAGTTTGTGAAATGTTTTCAGGATTATTCTTCTCATTTGTTGAAGCTTTATGAGGAAAAAATGAATCTTGCAACAAATAGCATGGATAAACCTTCATCAAGTGTGTAACTTATAAATTAAAATTTGGTGCAGATGTCTGATTAATAATCATGTCAGCTAGTTTTCAGAAAATTCCATTTCTTATGAGAATTCCCTTTAGCCTCAATTAAAAGTTTATGACATTGCCAATGTAGCCTCAACTAAAAGTTTAGGAAGTCTTTTATACGATGAAAATGTGAGAATTACAATTAACATGGATGACATTTGTGTGAGATTTTAACTGATTGTGTAACTTATTAATTGAATTTTGTTGACTCAACTTCCTTACATTGTTTTGTTTTCGTCTTGAAAAATTAATCCTCTATACATCAGAACACTTTACAGGTAATGAGAATTTGATCATGCCTCAATGGACTCCCTTTATTGTTTGATTTTGATCTATATTTGTACGCTTGCATGTAAGTTATCATCTTTTGGGCCCATTATCTAGGATATGATGGTGATTGGTTTAAAAAGATATCATCAATTTTCTTTTTTGGTTTACTGTCTTCTATCCATTTGTCACAAGAAGGGATAAGACTATAATAAACTAAATTAGAACTCTTAGAAAGGACTCATAGTTCTTCCTACACATGCACTCAATAGATTTAATAATTGAAGCGCGTGGTTGATAAGAAATGCATCTATATTTTATACTGAATGATGAGTTAGTTGTCACACTATCTATTACATATGTAGTCCCTTGAGTTATGTTAAAGGCACTAATGATGCTTTATAATTCTGGGGCTTTCTCTGTTTGTGAAATTTTACCAGAAGTTCTTTTGTTATACTAACAGTTGCAAATTGCAATAATATATATATATATATATATATTAATAACGAGGTATAACGTGTTTTTATGAAAAGTTGACATAGATAAATATAAATACTTTTGATCCTTATAATATAATTTGAATGATTTTATTCTCTCTAATTTAAAAATTAATCAAGTATTGAGTTATATATTAAATATTTGTTTCAGCTAAATCCTTTACAACTTAATTTTTTTAATTAAAATACTTGGAGTTTAATGATGTATAAAATAAATCAAAATCTTGAAAGTAAAAAGTTGATGGCACAAATGAATGAATTTCTCTCAATAAAAAAAGTTTATATAATGATGTTATACTTTGATGTAAAAAAATGTATTTCTCTTTATTTTTATATCTTTTAAAAGTATGCAAATCTCTAACTATTTTTTTTTAATACAAAAGTCTATATGATTATATCATTCTTCTATTGTCTTTTTACACCGTATCATATTATTATATTTTTTAAAATTATATAAATTGATTACTTATATTTTTCATTATAAAAGTTTGTATTGTCATGTTTTTGGACATCACATCTTTTAAAATTCTATAGTGTTATAGTACCATCGCAAATCAATTATTACTCTTTTCTAAAATTCAAATCGCGGTTAGAATAATTGTTCTATTAGTTTTACTTATTTTCCAACTATATGTTAAATTAATGTGATTTATTCTTCTAAGACAAACATTTATGTTATTACTATTCAATTAAAATAAAATTTAAATCTTTAAATTTTAATTCAATTAACAAATATTAATATTAAATTAAATATCATTACTCAGATTTAAACTTAGAACCTTTATATTTGAATTTCTGACAATAATTATATCATTTCATTTATAAATCAAATATACACGTCTGTTTGTTCTAACAAATGAACATTTAAACTAAACTCAAAGGAGAAAATTAAATTTGAGTTAAAATTAAAAAACAAAATTTGATTTGTCATCCATTATACGGGTCCCTAATGCTTCTTCCATTTGAGACACCGAAGCGCTTCCTTCGTCCTTCACAGCTTCATTTGTGAAATTTGAGTTAAAACCTGATGCTGAAATTCTTCACTACCACCGCTCTTGTTTCCAATGGCAACATTAAGCTGCTATTCAATAAACCATTTTCAATTTCATTATTCTCTCTCAATTTCAAATTCTGCTCCACTTCCACCTTCGACCCACACGCATTCACAGTCTCTTACCTCATCAACACTTGCGGTTTCACCCCAGAAACCGCTTCCAAAGTTTCTCAAAAGATCTCTCTCACCAACACCCAAAAACCCGATTCAGTTCTCGACTTCTTCAGAACCTTCGGCTTCTCCAACTCTCAATTATGCGATATCCTCAGAAGGGAAATAGGGTTACTCTCTTGCGACCCCAACAAGGTAGTTTTACCAAAGTTTCAATTTTTACTTTCAAAAGGTGCTTCTAAATCTGATATTGTTGGTATTGTTACTGCTAGCCCTAGATTCCTCAAAAGAAGTTTAGAACATCATATAATCCCTGCATATGAATCTGCAAGAGGGTTTCTCCAATCTGATAAACAAACCATTGCTTGTGTTAAACGTTTTTGTTTCCTTTGTCAAAATGGTATTGAAAGTAATATCAAATTGATGCTTGATAATGGAGTTTCTCACTCAAATATTGCTAGGTTGTTTCATTGGTGGCCTAGTATATTATGCTCATCTGATTTGTTGAAAACCATTGAGGAATTGAAGGAACTAGGTTTCGATTCTTCGACTTCAGCTTATAGTTCAGCATTTCTTGCCAAGAGAACTGTTTCTAAAGACAAGTGGGCTGAGAAAGTTGAAACCTTTAAGAAATGGGGTTGGTCCGATGAACAAATTATTCGCACATTTAGAAAGCATCCTTTCATTATGCTCGCGTCATCTCATAAAGTCAATGCTATCATGAATTTTTGGGTTTATCATTTAGGTTTGGATTCTTTGGACATTGTCAAATGTCCTGCAATTCTTCAATTCAGTCTCGAGAAGAGGATGATTCCTAGGGCTTCGGTTATGCAGTTTCTTGCCTCAAAAGGCCTGCTACGAAAGGGTGCAAGTATATACACACCGTATCTTCTATCTGAGAAGTTGTTCCGGAACAAGTTTGTGAAAGGTTTTGAGGAGCATTCTTCTTATTTGTTAAAGCTTTATGAGGAAAAAATTAGTGTTGCAGATAGCAGTCAGGAACGGCCTTCAGCTGGTGTAAACCATCTTGATCAAATTTTGGTTTGATTTAACTATTCCCTTGAAATATTTGCCTGCGGATGATGTTTGACAATACTCAGAATAGTGTGATTAACAATCATGCTAGCTATTTTTCAGCACATGTTATTTCTTATGAGATTTCCTTTTCCTGCAGAATTTTGACGTGTTTTAAGAACAGTATATGTAGGTTAGGTGACTCTCCTCACATTGCTAATCTAGCTTCAACTAGAAGTTTGTGAAATGTTTCAACGTGAATAAAACTTTATATCTTGCGATTGCAAGTAACAGGGACTGAGGAACAACACTTGTGTGTGATTTTGACCAATTATGTATCATGTTTTCTCATTCTCTTGAAATGCTAGTCCAGTCTACATCAAAACACTTCCAATGGTCTTGTGTGTGGTCGCGTATTAGTTGTGAGAACGATTTTTTCACATTCCTATTGTTTTTAATTTGATTATCATGTAAATTATACTTTCCTTGTGAACTTAGCTCAGTTAGCTGTAAACATCATATTTAATCCAACCCTCCTGTGGGAAATGCCATCCCAATGGGTTGTAAACATGAAAACCGGAGAAGCATTTTTGGTTTCCTCCAAGCACATATTGTGTTCGGAATTGAGCCTGCTTGACAGCATCAACACCTGAAATCAGATGGTTCTGGAACAATGTTTTGTTAAGGTAGATTAATAAAATAAGAAATCCATGGTATGCTTGTTTTTTAGTAGAGGATGTTGAAATTTAGGAAAAAATGATTGTTTCAGCAGTAGTTTCTCAGATATCTTGTAAGAACAGACCGATGTTGTATACAACATTGTTCAGCAATTGGACATGTTAGTCTGATTGAGTATTTAAAACTGTCCCTGAAAGCAGATGTGCGTTGAACTTGAGAGCGTCTCTGTTTGGTTTGGCATTGAATGATTCACATTGAACTTAAACAGGCCTCCCAGCTAAAGCGACAACAGGTAGTAGTGGCGACGTAAGTTGGCAGTTGGAAGCATTACATGAAAATTGTTATTTTCAACAAACACTCTCAGACAACTTCAACCCTGTCTCCTCTATCTTCCACTTGTTACGCCAGGAATTTCTGGTCCATCTATTTAAGGCATTAGTTTTGGATTTTGAGGTTCTGTTGCCATTGTTGTTCAGTCATCATTTGCTCTTTATACTTGATGTAATGATTCTGTGGCCTTGTCCATCTCCCTTTTGAATCAATCCTTGTTTTTAGAATTAGAAGAATCTTGCTGGTGCTCATCTCTTCCTTTCACCTAGTACTGTTCTTTCAATTTCTCCTCATATGTTTTTTCATGGAATGAATACTCCCTTTCTCTTGTTGATGAGATTAAGGTACATGGACGTGGATTAAACATTAAAGGTGCTACTTTCCTTTCTAACCTTTTGCTGAATTTTATCATTTATGCTCTTAGTATATAGTGCTGCAAGGGAGGGAGGAATATTCAAATCTTGCAATATTGATCAGTCTCTAATGCTTTTGAAATTGTGGGATTATATAAATGAGACTATAATTTCAAAGTTCAAAATATTGTGTGATTATACAGACGAGACTATCTTTTTCAAAGTCCAATCTTTTGGTGTGTTGTGGAGTGGTCTGAATTGCCATTGCTTCTGCAATTCTGCATATGCAATTACTAGATCTGCAGCTTTCAATTTGAGATGTCTCAACCACTTGAACTACTCCTTGCTACTTTCACTCGAATTGATTCTAGAAAAAAACCTTTTTATTTCTATCAATTTGAGTGGTCATAGTGTGACGTTGTATTGGTTTTCCGCTTTGTTGCGATGTTGTTTTGATTTTCCGCCGTGTTGTTTCAGATTGATAAATCAATTTTGATCTAGTGCAAATTCAATCAATGACTATCGTGTCTTCAACGTTACAGTTCTAAATACATCAGTATTGTAGACATCTTGATTTTGTCTTATATGTAGGTTTTGTCACTTTTGTAGAGACTTTAGCCATTTTATATTATAGAACTGAATGTTGTGAGTTTATTTGCAGATTCATTCTTTTCGATTTTAGCGACTTTGAATTGTATGGTTGATCGATGTAATTTCTACTATTTGAATGAATGAACGAAGACCATTTAATTAGTAAAAAAATGTGTTGTGGACTAAAATTTAAAAATGACTTGAAACTCCAACGGTAATCGATGATACTTCTCAAAAAATATAAACTAACATCTTTTTCCGTTTTTATGCATGAGACACTGGTCAGATGACCGACAAATTGACGAATTGAGTATTGAAAGATATTTTTTTTTTTAAATTTTTAATTAATTGAGTTAGATCCAGTGATTGTTTTGATTTTAACCAAAGAGCGTAATGTTTTGATGACTTTTGAGTAAAAAAAAAACACCTGTCCAATTAAAAAACTAAGCATAAGCTTTGAATATTTTTAACCACGAAACCTTTCATATTGATAGCGTAACTCGTCCAAACTATTTCCATACCTATATGTCTATGTGCTCACTCCAATTGCCATCCCCAATCGGTCGTTTCAATGCTGATTCGAAAACTCCACAGTGCCACCCACAAACCCCTCAAAGCTATGCTCTTCACAAAACCTTCTCTTCTATTCAAACTTCAACAACTCCAACGCTATCCGTCAATTTCATTTTTCAATTTCTTCTGCACTTCCACCTTCGATCCACAATCTTTCACCGTCTCTTACCTCATCAACAATTGTGGCTTCTCCCCTCAAACCGCACTCAAAGCTTCCCAAACCATTACTCTCCACAACTCCCAAAAGCCCGATTCAGTTCTCCACTTCCTCAAAACCCACGGTTACTCCAACTCTCAAATACGCGATATTCTCAGAAGGGAACTATGGCTACTCTCTTGCGACCCCAATAAGGTAATTTTACCAAAGTTTCAATTTTTTCTTTCGAAAGGTGCTTCTTCTTCTGAAATTGTTCACATGGTGAATGCTAGCCCTAGACTCCTCAGAAGAAGTTTGCACACTCATATAATCCCTACTTTTGAATTTGTAAGACCCTTCCTTGAATCTGATAAACAAACCATTGCCTGCATCAATCGTTTTCGTTTTGTTTATTCTGATTGTGTGATTAGTAATGTCAAAATGTTGATTGATGGTGGAATGTCCAAATCCAAAATTGCCATGTTGTTTCGTATTTGGCCTAGGATATATTGCTCTCCCATCATGATGAAGACTGTTGAGGAATTGAAACAACTGGGTTTCAATTCTTCAACTGCTTCTTTTGGGGTGGCATTGCTTGCCAAGATAAGTGTCAACAAAACCAAGTGGGCTGAGAAAGTTGAAACCTATAAGAAATGGGGTTGGTCTGATCAACATATTATTCATGCTTTTAAGAAGCAGCCTTTCTGTATGTTATCATCCACTCATAAAATCAATGCAGTCATGAGTTTTTGGGTTGATAGCTTAGGTTGGGATTCTTTGGACCTTGTCAGAGCTCCTATAGTTATTCAATGCAGTCTTGAGAAGAGGATTATTCCAAGGGCTGCAGTTCTGCAGTTCCTTGTATCTAAAGGTTTGAGAAAAAAGGATGCGGCGTTATCGGCACCATTTTCTATGCCAGAGAAGTTGTTTCTGGAGAAGTTTGTGAAATGTTTTAAAGATGATTCTTCTCATCTGTTGAAGCTGTATGAGGAAAAAATGAATCTTGCAAATAACATGGAGAAGTCTTCATCAAGTGTGTAACTTATCAAATCAAATTTTTGGTGTGAATCGACTAACTTGTATTACTGTGTAGTTTCATTGAAATACTAGTGCTGTGATGTCTGCCAAAACTCCGATTAACAATCATGCTAGACAATTTTGATTCGATCTCTGCCAAAATATGACTTCAATCTTGAATTATTTTGAGATTAATATGTTATTTTAGGTTATAGGATTGCGATGTAATTTGTTTTTACTTACAAATGGTATGTTTTTATTGGTAATGTATCTTATGATTCATAATAAGATTCGATTCACGAATGAGAAAACAGGTCTTCAGATTCACAATTTGAACCTCTATTTGATAACTATGATTGGGAGTGTGCAACTTGCATGAAAATTTTGGACAATTTTGGGAAAAAGTGGTCAATGTGGCCAAATTGTGGTTTCTTATTTAGTTTGACAGGAGGCTGTCACATAGTGCAATTTTATGGTGAAACAACGATGTTAATGTTTTAGAGTAGGATCTGTGGAGAATGATCCTAAGATATGCAATGATATGTAGTGGTCTATTCTCAATAGTGTCTAATAGATTTACTAGTACGCAATTTATAGCTTTTCTACAAATGAAATGCCAATGCAGATACGAAGTAAGTAGCTAGTAACTACCACACTTGTTTGGGCATGAAGTCCAAGCCAAATAAACGCACACTAGCTTCTGGAACAGAACAGGTACACAATTCTTGTCTCTGATTGCGAATTCATGACCCGAAGTCCTTAAGGAGAAGCCGCAGAAACTGATTATCTAACTGACTTATAGTGTTATGTTTGCAGGCTTAGCCTTAGTTCTGCTAGCTCTTCATAAGCACATGAAAAGGGTCCTTTAGCTACATTAAAAGTGGGCATTAACTAGCTACTACAATCCCCAAAATGATTTGGTATTGCAATTATCAATATATATACAATATATTGTATGTAATATACATATAAAAAATACAATACGAAAGTGAAATATTTTATTAAAATGTTAAAAAGTATTATTTAATTATCATTGACTTGACTACGGTTGAACTATTAAACCTTAAAGCGATGCCTTTACCAGTTCGGTTTTCCAAACATTCTCAAGTTACCACTACCAACAATGTCGTCGTCGTTTTCGATGGTGTTGAAAACAACAATGCGAGAGTTTGAATCACAACAAAACATCGTATTAGGAACAATGGCTAGAACCAACGTCGTTGGCGACGTTTCACAGGAAGAGAACGCCGACGAGAATAATGTGGTGTAGTAACAAGAAGCAACTAGCCTAATGCAGAGAAGGACTTGGGAAACTCGAGTTCGAATGTTGGTGGTATCACATCGAGATGTTGAGAACTAAGAGATAAAATCTCGTTTAATCGGTTGATTCTTAACTTAGTATCATAGTTGATCCAAAAATTTAATTTTATAAATTCACACTCATTATCTCTAAAAAAAAATAAATTTACCTTATTGATTTTTAGATTAAATAAGTTTAGTCACTATAAAATTAGTTTTAGCCAATATTAGAATGTCGATATATATTTTTTTATTATATTTTTGCAGATATGTTTACAATATTATAAAGAGTTTTTGTAAAAAAATGAGTTCAAAATTCGATTTATACGTTTATATTTTCGTTACTTTTATGTTGAGTTTATGATATTTAAAAAAATATATTTAATTTATCTCACGTTAAAAAAACTATAATTCTTTTTATAATGTTCTAAAAATGTTTACAAAAAATTGTTTAAAAATATAACAATTGAAAGACAATTAAACATACTTCTTCATGTATAGACTAAAATTGAAACAAATTTGTAGAGACTAAAAAATATGATTTTTTTTAACACGGACTAAAAATTAATTTAAGCTTTAATATTTTAATCTATTAACTTTACTTCTTATTATTTCTTTTTCAAAAAAGTATTTATATATTACTATTTGAGTATTTAATTACTTTTCTTCAAACCAACCCAATTTTGTTTTGTATATCAATATGTCTTTATTAAATATGTACCTTATTGAATTTTTTAAATTAAAAGTCTGATTCGAGTCTAAAAAATAAAAATTGACCTAAAGTAACGTTAGGATCAGTCACATAACACACAACATAATCCAACTTAACCCATTTTTTTGTACATCTCTCTAGCTTCTAGAGTAACTACATATACAAAATAAAATACTACAATTCTTAAACGAAATATAAAAAAAAATAGTAATTAAAAAATTAATATATATAATTTTAATTTTTAAATATATCAATTTTTCGACTAATATTTTTGTTTATATTTGATGGTAATGGGAGTATAAGAAAAAAAGTTTTTATAATTTAATTAATTAATTTTTCTGGTCTCAACAAGTTTTGTTATTGGATCCGTCCCTCAAATACAGAGAGTTTGCAGAAATGCTCCTTTGGTTGGTTGAATGCTGCTATTCCAAAACTACAACATTGCCACCCACAGCCTTTGTTTACGCCAAAGCTATGCTATTTGCTAAAATACTATGCCCAAATCCAACACTATCCATCAACACCATTCTTCTCCACTTCCACCTTCGATCCACAATCTTTCTTTAATCTCATAAACAAACCATTGCTTGTATGAATCGTTTTTGTTTGCTTTGTAGTAAGAAAGTTTTACAGTGTACTCCAAACTCATACTCCTGATCTACATTTTATATAAACTATCTATTTTTTTTTAAAATAATAATAATAATAGTAATATTTTTCTACCCCATTAAATTTAATGAGTTACGGATAACTTAAAAAAAAAATTTCTAAAACACATTTTTAAAAAAAAATTTGAAGTTTTCTTGTTGTATACTAAAAAACTTTTTTTAAGTTTTTCAAAAGTTTTCAAGTTCAAATGTTTGAAAATATATGTGTACTGGAAAATTTTTAAAAAAATTTACAGTATACAAAAGTTAGTACCCTAAACTCTACTAAAACAATACTGAAAAATTTATTCGAAGTTTTCTTGAAAATTTCTTTTTTAAGTTTTTCGGAATTCAAGTTAAATTTAATGAAGTAATTTTTTTTCTTTCAGAAAATAAAAAATAAAATAAGTACTTTATATGAAACGTAGGATATGAGTATAATTGTGGGGTTACATGGAAAAGTTTTCTTGTAGTAGTAATTGTGTCACAAGTAACGCCAAAATGTTGATTGATGAAGGAATGTCCAATTCAAAAATTGCTATGTTGTTTCGTATTTGGCCTAGGATGTATTGTTCACCCAATTTGTTCAACACTGTTGAGGAATTGAAGCAAATGGGTTTTAATTCTACATTCCTTTCAAAAAGCTTACAGAATCATATAATCCCTGCTTATGAATTTCTAAAAAGGTTCCTCCAATCTCATGAACAAACCATTACACGTGTAATTTGTTATTCTTATAGAGTTGCAAGTAATGTCAAATTGTTGCTTCATAATGAAGCTTCTCACTCAAATATTGCTAGATTGTTTTGTATTTGGCCTAGGGTATAGTTCATCAAACCTATTGAAAACTGTTCATGAATTGAAGGAACTAGGTTTCGAGTCTTCAACTTCATATTTTGTTATAGCTTTGCAAGACAAGTGTTACCAAAACCATGTGGGCTGAAAAGTTGAAACCTTTAAGAAATGGGGTTTGTCTTGTGAACAGATTCCTATGAATCACAGACTCCGACATCATACAGACACTGCTAATATAAAAAATATAGGACACCGACACTTATATATATATATATATATATATATATATATATATATATATTTCTTCACCTTCATTGATATATCTACGGTGGAAAAACTAGACGTGTTGTAATTAAATGTTATTCTTTTAACCCCATTATTAATCATCATTGCTTTGACACATTTTTTTACCTGTGGTTGTGTTTTAGATGCGTCCAAGGGAGTCTAAGGTGTGTTAAAGCGAAGAAAAATAAGTTTAATTTTTGGGACATTTATTTATGGTGTTGTACGGGTGTCGGACACTGACGCGTGTCAGACACAACGACACGCCTAATTCTAAAGGTGTTTGTGTTTCATTTACGCGATTAAGAAGCAACGTTATTGTATGTTGTCATCCATTGATAAAATCAATGCTGTCGTGATTTGGGTTTGATCGTTTAGGCTTCAATTCTTTGGACCTTGTCAGAGCTCCAAGAATTTTTCTAATTTAAGTTGAAATTAGCTTCTGCATCTCAATTTTTTAACAACTCTCGTCTAATTTCTCCATAGCAAATTGGCACCTATAACTCTATATTGCTTAATAAGACTCTTTTTTTGTGAGTGAAGAACCATAAACTTATTTCAATTGAGAAGCTTCCATAAGTTAGAAGCTAATCCCAACCTAACCATAGTCTTATATCATTTTATTGTAGGACATCTTACAGGCTATCTTTAGTAATCCTTCAAAGCAATATCTTTCAGGCTATCTTTATTGGATATTGCTTTGTAGAAGCTAATCCACCAAGTGCCTCTGCATGCATAACTTTTGTGATTGCCTGAAGGACAATATTGCATAAGCTAATAGGTCTGTCAGTACTTCCTTTCTGAAGGGTGATCAGGATTTCATTAAGCTAGCAAGGTGAAAAATCATTTTTTTGAATAATTAAAAAGAATCTGGCAAAAATTCATCAGACTTTGAGTTTGAGATATATCAGTAATTTTTTATTACAAGACAGGTCAACTGTGCCACAATATTAAGCTTATAGAGAGGCATAAAATCATGTGTTGGGCATAAAACTAAGTCACCCCTAACAAGATTCCAACAGACAAAGCTAACAACAAAATCTGTCTTCATAAATTGAAATGATGATAGATAATGCCATCAGTATTACTATTTAGGTGCTCAGAATATCCATCTACTATGTCACAACTAGGTGCAGTTGACTATTGATCAATAATTATCAATCAATTCATTTTGTCTTTGCCGACTTCTGTAATAATACACAAATATATGTTTAAGCTTTGAATCCCTTGATTAAAGTCTTCAGCCTTGGTGTTTTGCATTTCTTTTTCTTTTTTTGGACATTGTTTTGCGGTGTCTCAAGATGGTTCTTTCAAAGAGGCCATACTAAGGTCCCATATCTTGCTTTTTTTTTTTTTTTTTAATTTACAAAAAGGTCCTTTATATTTATATAAAAATATATTTATTTATTCAATCGAGAACACACTTATAAATTCGCTAAAATCGATAAGGATGAATCTACGAACAACTTCACAACACCCAAGTTAATAGCATAAAACAGCAAAATACTTACAAATTTGACAAAATTAAAGTGAGTGGAATGTCCATGTATCCGGATCTACAACGTTGATAAAGCTGAAGTCATTGATAAAATATGTTTGTACTATGTCAAAATAAATTTGCAAATATAAACACCACAACGAGACGAGAAAACCAATTGTCGCATTTAGATGACGACATAACAAAAAAACATGAAGAAAAAATTAATTTATATGAAAATCACTTATTTGTAAATAGATAGAGAAAAAAATGACGTAAAGAGGTAATTTTAGACTAAAACAATAATTATAAATCATCCATCTTCTATAATAAAAAAGATGATGACAAAAAATAAATTAAAAGAAAATGACTATTAAACTTAATTGTTTAAGTTTAATACGACCAATAAAATGGTTGCAACTTTTCCCACTTCATATCTCTAAAACAACCTCACATAATTTTGAAATGTATTTCTTTACGATAAATTTATTTGGAAATGTACTTGTAGACGGCATAAAATGTTTTTTTATAAATGCATAAATCTAAAGTCTTGTTCAGTGTGGGAAATTTTCTTTTTTTATTTTCTCATAAAAAAAATCTCAATTTTTCTAATTCCTCGGGTTATCTTATGCACGTAACTACATTGTACGGAGACTAATCATTTCGAAAATTTAAAACACATTTAAAAGTTATTTATTTTAAATGATAAATAAATTTCTCTTGTACATACATGAATAAAGTTGAAGACCAATTATCAAAATTCCCTGACCGTCCAGAATTTAGAGACATGACCTTATAAGTTATAGCTGTAAAAAAAGGAAAAAACATCTATCTAGATTTTTTATTTATTTAATTTTTTACTTTGCCCTGTCTCTTGGTGGAGTAAGGGAATGCATGTAGAGGCACTATATAAGTTGACTCAATGCAAAGCAATGACTTTTGCGGTTTTGCAATGCTCCAAATATTAAGTTATTAACATTGTCACAGCCAGTGAACTGAAAGTGCACATTGACATTTTTACCGACTAATCACTACATTCAACTAATTAATAATTTGCAAGTGGCTTTGTCTTAAGTGAACCACATGTCACACATACAATTTCTCGTATACACTAAACAAACTCTACCCTACATTATTTTTAGTTTTTATTTATTTTTATATCTAAAATCTCTACCTTACATTTTTTTGCATTAAAAAAATAAAAATGAGAGTGGAGACCACACTTAACTTGTTTGGAGTGATCACACATGTGTAAACCATCTTACTATGTATCTACTTGTTGAATCAATTAAAAGTTCAGAAAATTTTAGGTTTACTTCCATTTAGAATATCATTTTAGGGTGAAATTTACTTTAATAAGTTGATTCCACTAAGTTCCCCTTGTCTTAATCATAAGCATGGCGGTAAAGTGAGAAGAAAACAATTTTAGCATGGTTAATGCTGCCCAAAATTACTAAAATAATCAAATATTAACCTAAGCAATAAATCTTGGTGGGTTTGTAAGTGTGCGAAATCAAGTAGGATTTTTTTAGGAGATCGAGTAGCTAGGATTATGGGTGTTCATCAGTTTGGATAAATTAGACCTTCCACATAATAATACATGTTATTTTAAAGTTAATATAATAATACTCTGAACTTGATTGAGACATAAGTAAATTTTGGCCAACTAATTTTTATACTTTTATTATTTAAGAAATGAATGAAACACCTTATGAGTTTATATTGTTCATTTTTTTCTAAATTTTAATAAATAATTTATATTGATTTGATTATGATAATAAAAATAGTGCCTTGATAGTGCAAAACAATTTTACAAAAAAAATTTAATCATAACTCGACATGACTTCAAATAACTATATAAGTGCCACTTATTTAAAAGTTATACAATACAAAATAATCTATTAAATTGTCAAAATTAAATAACAATATAAAATTATTTTACATTTAGGCACTTCCTTTACGCTCTTTGATTACATGTGCTTGGTGCAATTTTGGTTTAAAGGATAAGGAAGGGTAATGTCGTGATTGTGTCATTAGGAACTCTTGGGTTGGTTTAAGATTTCATTTGCTTTCGGTGTTTGGTTGAGGCAGCGGCTTGGAACTTTTGGAATTGGTTGGTTCATGTCTGTTAACCAACCAATTTTTAACGACTCTGTTGGTGTGCTTCTAGCCAATTATATTAACTTAATAAAATCCTCCACTAGAGTAATTCAGTTTAATATCCACAGTGTGAATTCAAATATATTTAATCAAGATCGCCTCAAGGAAAAATAATGATAAAGTAACATAACTTTGCATGCATGTAATGAAATATATATTATTGCACATTAAATTTTGACAGCATATACTGCACATTCAAAATAACAAATATTAAGTGAAAACTTTTCTTAGGCCTAGTTGATTTGGTTTTCAGGTTTTTTTGAAATTTTTAAAAATCAAAATTAGTTTTTTATTTTTCAGTTTTTAATTTAAATATCAGATTTGAGTTTTGAGATTAATTTGAAGTTTCTATTTTTTAGTCTGAAGAAATAATTATTGACACCCAAAAATAGTGACAGTAAAAAATAATTAAAATAATAATAAAGTTTGAAAAAATAATTAAAATGTTTTAGAATTTTAAAAAATAAAATGATTTAAATATTACAAATTTATAATTAGTAATAATTTTAATAATAGTGATTGATAGTGATGTGCCCAATGGTGAGAGCAGAGTAGTCGTGATAGTGGTTAAAGCGATGATCAATGGTCAAGGTTGTCTCTGAAAATTTTGGTATTTTGAGCGAAGTTTGAATTTAGTATCTTAATTTTTTGTACACATATTCTATTTTTTTTTTTTTATAAATCATATAATGATAATGAATTTTATTATATATTTGATGTGATATTAATCAATTCTATATGTTTTGTATACATATTAATCGATTCATCTTGAATCTTATGGCTAATAATGATAGTTAATTTTATTATGTTTGATGCGATTGTCGTGCTTTTGCATGACAATATTCCATTTAACAATCATGTCAACGAGAGAGATTTTTTTTTGAGGTGAGAGCATAGACGAATAATCGTTGGTAAATGAGATTCTTATAAAAAATAATATAATTTCTACGATTTTAATTTTAATATAAAAAAAAAAAAAAAAATCTACTAGTTTTTATACATATTCAACCATAAAAGCCATATAATTAATAATCTTAGAACTTTGGAGCTAGAGTTTAAAAAGAAAAAACATTGAACCATTCAAACTTTGATAATTTTTTACTATATAATTTTTTATATTATATAAATATTTATACTATAAAAACAAAATTATGGTGCCTTAAAAATTTGGGGACGCTAAACATGCTCAAGATTGGCACTGTGATGGTGATCAAAGTGGTGGTTAGAGTGGTGATTAGCAGTGTCAATGGTGGTCAACGATGGTCATATTAGTTGTTAGAATGTGGTCAGTGATGGCTAGAGTCGTGGTCAATGGTGTTCAAAGTGGTGGTAAGTGACGATCGTAGTAGTGGTCAAAATTATAATTGAAAGTTGCCATAGTAATAGTCGGTGGAGTAAAAATGACGATCAACAATAGACAAAGTAGTGATCAACGATAATTGAAGTGGTAATTGACGTCCAATAAACACAATTTATTAGTAAGTATTCTAATATATTAAGTGCAATTACATATCCCTCACACTGAAAACTCGACATCATTAATTTATTGAAACATGCTGGTGTAATCTTATAGGTGGATGTTGATACATAATTCTTCCTTGAATAACACGTACCATCAATTTAATTACTTGCAACTTTAGACCTTTCCAAAGGATATTTTATTTCACATTCATCTATATCCACACTTATTTCAACTGCCTCAAGAGCCATCTCAGCATCCATTACCATTCAAATTAATATAAATTAAGATTAATTACTATTGGGGTGGATTTTGTCTAAAATTTGCAACAAAATTAGTGACTCTGTATGTACTCCAATTGATTGATTTAGCTGCAGCAGAATTAGACCCCACAATTCCATAATCGACCGGCTTAATTTGCATTATTCACATGTCACACTGAACAAGACACGTACAAGTCACAACATTATATTTAATTAATAGTTAAATATATTTTTAGTTATTATAAATTTTTTTTTCAACTCTTGATTCTTATAATATTTTTTTTAATAGTCTCATTCGTTCGTTATTAGTAAGTCGATTCATGTATATTATTTAAAATTTTTAATAAATTTTTTTAAGCATTTTAGAACATTATAAATATCAAATTTAAAAGTTTAGAATTTTTTTAATAAAAGATTACTTAAATATAAATTTTTAAATGTTAAAAATTCAAGAAATTAAAATAACAAAAATTTAAATCTAAAAATCGCATTTGAGATCATATTATGCACATCTATTGCAACACAAAAAATTTATGTCAAGTTTTATAACATTCTAATTTTGATATAGATTAGATTTATTTTAATTTTATAACAATTAAAACAGTTGAAGGAAAATATTCCAAGAGATAAAAGCCGGAAGAAAAATTTAAAGAGAATAAAAACAAAAGTTTTGAAATTTTAATAACCCTTTAATTAATTATATACATATTGATTCATGTGTGACTAAGCGCACTTGTTCCTTATACTATATATACACACACATATCTATACATAGATATATTAAGATTCTGTTTGACTTTGAAATTGATTGATTCTTCATTCTTATACATTCTGTGTCGAATTGAGGGAAATGATGGATAACAACAACATTGGAGGAAGTACCTCTAACAATATTGAAGACGGTAGCATAAAGGAACAAGATCGTTTGTTACCAATAGCCAATGTTGGGAGAATAATGAAACAGATATTACCTCAGAATGCAAAAATCTCAAAGGAATCAAAGGAAACAATGCAAGAGTGTGTGTCAGAGTTCATAAGCTTTGTGACAAGTGAAGCATCAGAAAAATGCAGGAAAGAAAGAAGAAAGACAGTGAATGGAGATGATATCTGTTGGGCTTTAGGGACACTTGGTTTTGATGATTATGCTGAGCCTATGAGAAGGTATTTGATTAGATATAGAGAATTAGAAGTTGATAGAAATACCAATAATATTAATGTTCAAGATAGAGGAAATAGTCCTCAAGAGAATGATCATGAACTATTTATGTTTCCACCTAGAGGATCCAACTAGGCAAAAAAAAGAAAAATTGTAGTAGATTTAATGTGACTACAAGAGAGATTTGTACCTTCCTTTCAAGGGTCAAGGTTTTCTTGTCTTAACTTAATTTCATGATTCAAGAACTAGAAATTAGTACTTGTTTTATTGTTAATTACATCTTAATCTGTATGATTTGCTAAATTTGAGAATTGAAGTGTTGAACAAAGTCCACAACAAGACATAAATATGTACCATGATTAATTGATGTGAATTTCTTGGTAAAGAATCTAGGAATTTTGCTTGCACTTTAATTTCATTTTCATCGATATCATCTTGGTTGGCATCCCATGAAATTGATTAAGTTTCCCTGTTAATTACATTATTGTTTTATTTTATAATAATTAACCTTGTATATATCCGGAGCCTTCATCGCCATCATTACCTAAAAAACAAATTACATAAACTATAAAGTCACTTTCAAGAGGGTTTCTTCAAACAGAGAATTTTTAATCAGCAGCTATTAATTAGTAGACGTTATATATAGATTAACATATATCTTAAATGTCATGTTCACGAACTCACACATTCTACCAAATTAACAATTATATTCATTAGATATCAACACATAACTCCAAAACAGTGAAGCCAAAAAATAAATGGATCGAACTTATAAGCTCTTTAGATTCAATGTACTAGGTCGAACTTCCGAACATTATTCCGGCGTACTTAAGAACAGAAAGCATTTATATAGATCCAATCATTCACTGCCAAATTAGATTATGAAAGCATCTATTTACTTACTTTATTTAATGTACTAGTCAAAATTTATTGCAATTTTTAATGTTATGAAATATAACTAAACGTAAAGAATTGTAGTATCTTTAGTGAATAGCAAAATGTTGACAGAGGTCATTGAATACTGCATGAAGCACAACAGCACACAGATGACAGGTGATGATCTCACGGATTGGGATCTTAAATTCACCAATGTTGACTCTACAATTTTGCTTGATCTTGTTTTAGCTGCAAACTACCTGAACATCAACAGTCTGTTGAACCTGGTATGCAATGCAGTAGAAGACAGGATAAAAGGCATGAAACCAGGAGAAATTGCCCAGTTCTTTGGCATTTAACCAGTAGAGTCTTGAAATTTTCAGCTAAAACCATATACCTTGAGTTTATTTCATGTTTAGTTATCATTTCAACTTTAATGCCTCTTTGTTTGTTGGAGACAGTATAACATGCTGTCTGGTTTTACCAACCAAGTCTCTGAATTTCATACTTTGTAGTATACTTTGTCTTAGTTTAATTTGTTCATCTCAACTTAATTTGTCAGACCATGTGACTACAAATAGGACCCCGATTGAATCATAATTTCCTTGGTTTGTGTATTTAAATGGAAACCTCTCATGTTATGAATAGACAATTGTTTCATTTTTATCTGTGTTCTGATATTGACTTGTCAACTATAGGGGATTAATCTGTACAAGAAATTGGAAATTTATGGAAGCTACCAAAAAAATAAGGCAGTATTGATTGTTGTCGAGATTGCAACCCTAATTCCAGAATAAGCTTGATTAAACAGTTTTAAGAAGAGATCTCCATGAGTTGATCCTAAAAGCAACAATCTATCATGAGTTGAGATTTAGATTTTTTAAAAGAAATGGAAATCTCTGTTATTATATATAATATATATATATATATATATATATATATTTTTTTTTTTTTTAAATGAGATTTCTATTATTATAGTTTTGATGTATAAATGACACATAGTTTCATAATGTGTGCTTTTATATCAATTAAATACTCAAAAACTATAATAATAATAATAATAATAATAATAATAATAATAATAATAATAATAATAATAGATATTTTTATTTCTTTTGAGAAAGAAAGAGTATTGTTACCTTAAAAAATACAATTACATAGTTTTGTCAAGAATACAATTATGTTTTTATTAAATAAAAAATTAACTAATATGATTTTTTCACAAGAAAATGAACTAATATTCTTTAAATTATATGGGCACCAATACATGTGTAAATAGAGAACTAATCAATCAACTTCCTAAATATCCGGTAGAAACTAGGTATGAATTTAACCGAAAAGATGACAATGAAAGTAGAAGTAGACTGCACCATATGTAACTCTCAACTCATCCAAAACATAGAGTCCATTTCATTCCAGATACACAATATACCTGATAACAGAAACGGTTAAGACAGTTAACAATCATCAAAAACAGTGAGTGGAAGGGATCATTTTTCTTCTAAACAATGGTGGAACAAACCAAGCTCTTATCAAGTTAATAATATAGTTAGTTAGTTAGTTATTCTAACTAACTAACTTATTGATAACTAACCATAATCAACTTAATAACTAACTAGTATCCTTTATAGTAAAACATACTGCATTACTTACTATATAAGTTCCTAGATACATCTCTCTTCTATCTCCAATTCCATTCATTCAATCCAAGGTTCACCTTCCACTTCTTTTCTTTTCCTCACATTTTCTGATTCTCAATTCTATTTTCTTTGATCAATAATGTTTATCCTATTTGATTGCAGATTTTGGTATTTTCCTTTCTTGTTAATACACCAACATGGCGTCGTCAAGCACTAAGCGAAAGTTTACCGAGTTAGAAGAAGGATGGGAAATTATACATAAAGGAATCAAGAGCGTTATAGAAGGCTTGCCTGAGCCGCCGAAATCCACCATCGACGACAACATGATGATATATACGTACGTTTAATTTAATTTCCATCCCTCATAATTGAGTTTTTTGTTGTTAATTATAAATTGATTAATGCATGCAGGACTATATTCAATATGTGTACTGAAAAGCTAGGGGTGGGAGATACCTATGCAATAGACCTGTATAACAGGTATAAGCAAGTATTTGAAGACTACATCATATCCACGGTGAGATACTATCATATTCTTGCATACTAGTTAGATTACAACTGTCCTATTTTAATCATCTTGGAAATACTTCAATTATATGATTTTGTTATCAATAGGTTTTGCCATCTTTGAGAGAAAAGAAAGATGAACTTTTGTTGAAAGAACTGCATGATAGATGGACAAATCACATAACTATGACGAGGTGCCTCTCGAGAATGTTTCGTTATCTTGATCGATACGATATCCCAAGAAAAGAACTTCCTTCTCTTGAAGATACTGCCTTCTTATCCTTCTATAACTTGGTTTATGATGAGATGCATAAACAAGTAATGGATGCAGTGTTAGCTATGGTATATATTTTCTGCTTTTGTTATTTGTTAAAAATTTATTTCTCTGCTTTTGTCAAGTTATTTCCATTTGATTCTTCTTCCTTGTATGGTATCCAGATTGGTCGGAAACATGCAGGAGAGGAAATTGATGAAACATTGGTTCATAATACATTGAGTTTCTACTCAGAGATTGGCGAAAGAGTAAAAAAAAATGAACCAAAACAATTTGCACAAACAAAGATTAAAGAGAATGCACCATTCTATTGCGATGAGGCTTCAAATTTGGTACCAGGTTCTTCCTCCGTGGATAACACACCACAGGTGATTTCATTTCAGTAAAATTTACTTATTAAATTGCATTATGTAGCATGCATGAGTTCCTTTTGAAATTTTTATCCGTGAGAAATGGTTCGTTCTGATTATGCTATTTTAATCACATATATGCATCCTATTTGGAAATTTTTATCATTGAGAATTTGTCATGTGCATGATAGTTAATTTCGATTGTAGAAAGATGAAGAGATTTGGAGTCCAATTGTTACACCAAAGAAAATGATCAACTTGATAAGCTCAGATGGTGTTGTGTTTGAAGTTGAGTACGATGTGGCAATTATGTCGAAAACAGTCGAAGATGCAGTCGAAACGAACCCTACTACTGGTGAAATTAATAGCATTCCTCTTTCTTTAGTGCATAGCTCAGTGTTGGGCAAGATAATTGAATACTGCCAGATGCATAAGAACACACAAATATCAGATGATGATCTCAAGGTTTGGGATGAAGAATTCGCCAATGTCGACTGTTCAAGTTTGTTTCATCTTGTTATAACTTCACACTTCATGAACATCAGCAGTCTGTCGAATCTGGTATATGGTAAAATGGCAGACAATATAAGAGGAAAGTCACCAAGAGAAATTGCAGAGTTATTTGGCATTCCATTTGAAGGTACCTCTAACTCACAGGAAGAAGAGAAGAAACAGTAGAAATTGCAGAGTTTTCAGCTAAAACTTTAGTACCTTGAGCTTATTTCATGTTTAGCTTGTCATTTCAACTTTCATCCCTCTTTGTTTGTTCTTTGTTTGTTAAAGATAGTATAACATCATGTTAGTTTCTCTCAACTTGATACACAGACTAGCCTACAATGGCAAAACCAAATAAAAACCCTTGTATTACTACTGATTTGATGAAACAGTTATATGAAAAGCAACACTTTATCATCATTTTTCCAAGATTCTTTGTACTTGTGTGTATTCTTGCAAGGATTATTTCAATGTTAGCTTAATAGCTTGTCATGTGTGTGATTAGTTCTCTATTAACAGCGCACATATAATTTTTTAAAATATTAGTTAATTTTCTTTATTTAATATTAGGTAGAAAAATTATTTTGATGTTGAATGTGTGAAGTGTTGTTATTATAATATTGAATCTATGTCTTTTATGTTAGTTATTATATAAACTGAATTGATTAATAAAAAATATATTTAATGACTATATTAATTAACTAAAAACACATTTAATGACTAGCAAAATACACCAAATTAAGTTACAACAATTTAAATTTGTTACATTCAAAAACTATAGTGAAAACACATCATGTGACACCTTTTGACACCGTCGAAAGCAATTAAGAAAATATATAAGACATAAAAGCGACGAAAATATAGTATGAGTAAAAACTTTCAAACAAAAGAAGTCACAAAATCTAAACATATAAAAATAACGGAAATGTAAATCTAACTCGAATTGTCACATTTATCAGAGTTGGTCTTAATTATTAAAGTTAAATGATAAAAGTCAGTCAACATGACATTAAAGTTAAATGATAAAAGTCACTCAACATGACACCATAACTAATAATCAATTGTTCTTCGTCAAATCGATTATATATTTACGTTAGCTAATTAATTACCCTTATTATCTAATCGTGAAATCAACTAACTTAGACAATTTTGCTAATTATAATTATCTTGGTTGATTAATTATCTCATCTAATCGATTATCTTATGCGTAGTTCATTAATAAGGAGTACTTGATTTAAGTGAATTATGGATTTTCTAGTTTTCTAATTAATTGTCTTTGTTTGCCTAATTGATTAATAACTCAATTAACGACAACATCGCAGGGCACTCCCAAAAGCAATCAAGAAAATATACAAGACATAAAAGTGACAAAAATATGGTATGATTAAAAACTTTCAAACAAAATAAATCACAAAATCAAAACATGGGGAAATAACATAAACACATATCTAATCCAATTGTTACATCTATCAAAGTCGATCCTAATTAATAAAGTTAAATGATAAAACTTGGCCAACATGGCAGCATAACTAATAATAAATTGTTCTTCATCAAATCAATTATAACCTATGTTACCTAATCAATTAAACTTATTACTTATTTTATTACATTTCTTATCTAACCGATAAATCAACTAACCTAGACAATTTTATTAATTATAATTATCTTAATCGATTGATTATACCATCTAATCGATTATCTTACGCCTAATTCATTGAATACTTATTATGAGGTACTTAACTTAAGTGAATTATGGATTTTCCAGTTTCCTAATTGATTGTCTTTGTTTGCCTAATCGATTATCATATGAACTATAACAAATCTAATTGATAAATACAACACATCAACAAATTGGACACTTAGCTAAATCTCAACAGAAACATACCAACCATCATATATCACAACAACTCATCGCCAAGACATAAGTTATGTAATTACACAATAATTTGCATTTTTAAGTAATTAACAACGTCAATTACCATGACAATTCCACATTCACCAACATAGTGATTGACACATCATACGAGTCGATATAATTCAATTTCCTAGTTCGTTGTTCCCTTACAGTGATTAACTACTTGTTCAATTCTAGTCATAAAGACCGTAGGGATCATGCGACATCCCTAAAACATTTTCTATGCTCACTTATTACACTCAAGATTCAAACTCACTTTGTACCTTAACCAATACAAACATGAATTCAAATGATAGTTAGATTATGACGGGTTTCTCATTATTTAGAAATCTCCATAATCAATAGAAACAACAAATATTGAAAAATATAAAAATAGAATGGTTAGACAACTCTAGCAAACTGTGAGCAGTAGTAGATGATGAAAAAAGATAAGAATTGTCTTCTTGTACTAACGATTCCACAACAACAAAATATTTTAAAAATGATTAAAAAATAGGTGAGTTGTGGTGTTCCAAATATTGGATTTGATACTAAAAAGTGACAATTAGGTTAAAAGTGTGAATTTTGATCAAAGTTAGGTTGAGATAAACATATGCTTAAATTTATATAGTAGCATTAGTGTTCTAATTTGAAAACTTGGCACAACATGTTAGGAAAATAGTTTTATCCACGATCTAAAGTTAATTAATAGATTAACTAAACAACATAATCACTTAGCATAATTTTGATTGCAATAATGGATTAGTTTAGTAGGTCTAATTGATTAGCTGTTGCAGAACATCCATAAAAAAATTATAATTGTCTTATATAAGTTTTATCCTCGAAATTTGAATAATTTGTGATAAACAACCCCAAATATGGGATTTTCATCTTATCTTTCAACTTCTTCTTAGCACTTTCATCTAACTATCTTCATCAA
Source organism: Cicer yamashitae (assembly GCA_037974755.1). Classification (NCBI taxonomy): domain Eukaryota; kingdom Viridiplantae; phylum Streptophyta; class Magnoliopsida; order Fabales; family Fabaceae; genus Cicer; species Cicer yamashitae. Next base: position 5,074,903 of record JBBPBQ010000002.1, read on the forward strand.
TTTACTTTTATTAAGAGAATCTTCTTTTCCTCATCTATTTATTTGTCTTGTCGATAATCATTTTCTGACACAACTTTGTCTCTTTAAACTCATATATAAGCTAAAAGAATTATTTTTTAAAAAGAATATAAGCTAAAATAATTAGTTGCATACTAATTAAGAATGTAGCAAATAATTTTACTCAATTGTCTTAGTCTAATAAACTGAATATTATTATATTTTCAAACTACCATTTTTTCCATCTAAATTGTTTATTGAAACTTGTTTTGTGAAAATATTACTTGAAGAGTAATTTTGGAATATTATTATATTTTCAAACTACCATTTGTTTAATTAACATTAAATATAATGAAATTATAATTTGCTTATATTTATACCTACCAAACATTAAATATTTTTTTGGTTGTATTCGAATTGAAATAAAGTATTTTAAATCATCAAGTGTGAAAATACAAATTTGTCACGACTTAATTTTTTACTATCAATTAGTTTAAAGATAAATAAATAATTATATTT
>JBBPBQ010000002.1:5078351-5088869 GCA_037974755.1 Cicer yamashitae
AATTTAATGACTAAATTGATCATACATTTGAAAGGAATATTTTGTTTAAGATTGATATTAACTTTTATATATAAGATATAAAAATAATTCAACTATAAATTATTATTTTTAATAATAAAAATGGTTAACTAAATTGATTATACTTTTTTAGAGAAAATATTAAGACATTAATATTTTTTTTATATATATTTATTAACAAATTTAAATATTGTTGCAATCTCAAACGAATCATATCTTCTTTTTTGATTTAAAATTTAATTTATTTTTTTATTTTTTACATTATCACTCAATCTCAGCATCAAATCATTAAAAAAATTTAATTTTTATGGTAACTATACTAAAAGTCATGACAATAAATAATTGTGATGTACGATATAATAATTAAAATTATATATATATATATATATATATATATATATATAAATAAAAATCTCTTACTATATATAAAAAATACACTGATTAAAAAAAGTTGTAGTCTAAGATAGATTTCGTATAAGTTAAGGATCCGACTCCGAAGCAAGTGAATATTTGGTTCGGGATTATATTACCATTATATATTTATATATATATATTTGACTCATATTTACCATTATATATACTCTACTTTCATGATAAACGTTGCTTTTTTTTTTTTATTTGATTTTTTTCCGATCAGTGCTCTTGTGTAATTGTGTTTTTTTCTCAACCTTTCTTCCCCTCTCCCTCCTTCTCCTACTTAGGGTTCTTCCGATTCCACTCATCCAAGGTATATATCTCAATCATCTTACCCTTCCTTCAACTTCTGTTGTTTTTCACATTCACGATTCTCAAATCTATTCCGTTCTAATTCTAATCTCATGAATTTTCTTTTGATTCACTAATTCATTAAATTATCTAATCAAATTCGGAAAAATTTAATTGCAGATTTTTGGTGCGTTTTCTGAATTTGTCAACATGTCAATGAGTGAGCGGAAAACTATCGACCTAGACCAAGGATGGGATTTTATGCATAGGGGTATCATGAAGCTCAAGAACATTCTAGAAGGTTTGCCTGAACCTCAATTCAGTCCTGAAGATTATATGATGCTCTATACGTACGTATTCATCCTCATTCTGATAACCTAATTTTTTGCTTGTTTTCGGTTTCCTTTGAGATTTTTTATTTGTTCAAGTTAAATTTGTTTTAATCGAGTTGAGTTTACTCTTTGTTCCTTTCGGGCACTGTTTAATTTTTTGTTTTTTACTCTTTTTGCATTGCAGGACCATCTATAACATGTGCACTCAAAAGCCTCCTAATGATTATTCCCAACAACTGTATGACAAGTACAAGGAAGCATTTGAAGAGTACATCGTATCAACTGTGAGTTAACACTTTCATTTGGCTGTCTTATTCATACTGTTAAGTAACTTGAAACTGTTTATGACATGTTATATGATCTAGACTCTATATATTTTGTATTGGTATTATTGGCTTTGCTTGCATAACCTGGACTTAATTTGTTTGCTGTTTTTTGTCCCAACACTTCTTATTCATACCGTTTTTTGTGTTGCATTCAATGATTGTGTCTATGTCATTGCTTCATAAGTAGGTAGTGGGGGCACTGTGGTGGTGGGTACATGCTAAATCGCATATGATTTGCATTAGACTTAGAGAAATAAATGAAAGCATCATGAAGCAGATGATTTGCATTAGACCTAGAGGGATGAATGAAAGCATCATGAAGTAGATGATTTGCATTAGATCTAGAGAAATGAATGAAAGCTTAATCAAGAAGAAACTAGATGAAAAAAGAATTATAGAAACAAATATTACTTCCTAATTTTGAGTTTTTGACAATATTAAAAAATTACTTGTTTAAGAGGAATTCATTGTACAATCCGGCTATGTTAGGAAGTTTTAGAGACAGGATTGAATGGAAAGGGTTTAAATAAATTGGTGAGGGAATGGGTACAAATAGATACAATGGAAAGGAGTTTTCTTTCTCATGTTTGACTGATCAATGTGGCAAGAAAGAGGGAGGTAAAGGGTCACAACTCACTGTTGTTAACCTTTAACACAATCTTACCCTCATCCAAATAGAATTAGCAATTTTTGTTTTATTTTGATCATTTAAATTTGTCTATTTGAGCTCTCTCTATCTGTCTTGTTTTCCTTATGCTAATAAATGCCATCTCTTGTTTTAATTCAGAACCCTTATGCTAATAAATGCCATCTCTTGTTTTCCTTTTTGTTTTTTTTCCCTCCCCTTTTGGGTTCAGGTATTACCTTCTTTGAGAGAAAAACATGATGAATTTATGTTAAGAGAACTTGTGAAGAGATGGGCAAACCATAAAATTATGGTGAGATGGCTTTCTCGCTTCTTTCACTATTTGGACCGCTACTTTATTGCCCGGAGATCACTTCCACCCCTTAATGAAGTTGGGTTGGCTTGCTTCCGTGATTTGGTAATGTTACAATGAGCTTTACATGATGCCATGTTAATTCTTTTTATTAGCTACTCTTGTTCACGACATAAATAAAGACAAGCTTCATAGTATTACTGCAAATTGGGTTGCTATCCTATTATTGTCATTGTATTTAATACTGCTTCATTGCAGAATAAATTTATGTGGTTTTATTATTTTCAGGTTTACAAGGAACTACATGGGAAAATGAGAGATGCAATTATTTCACTTGTATGTTTATCTTTCTTTTTACGCTATGTTGTCTACATGTACCAATTCATGTCAACTAACTAATCCTTTTTCGTTCAAAGATTGATCAAGAACGCGAGGGAGAGCAGATTGATCGAGCTCTATTAAAGAATGTATTAGATATATTTGTTGAAATTGGAATGGGGAAAATGGACCAGTATGAGAATGATTTTGAAGCTGCCATGCTCCAAGACTCTTCTGCTTATTATTCTCGAAAGGCTTCAAATTGGATCCTGGAAGATTCTTGTCCTGATTATATGCTCAAGGTCTGGTTTCTCATTTGTGTTTACTGTAATTTGGTTTCTTCATTTGCATTATTTTCTGTCTCTGTCCTCTATTTGATCTTGTGTTTTCTACTACAGGCTGAGGAGTGCTTAAAACGGGAGAAAGATAGGGTTGCTCATTACTTGCACTCTAGTAGTGAGCCAAAGTTATTGGAGGTTTGTTCTTGACTTTTTGATACTAGATACCATTTCAGCTGGCTGGTCTTCTGTCATGTTGACTGGATTGCTACACTTACAGAAAATCTGTTACATATTATAATGACTTCTTTTGTACCATTTATAGTTTCTAAACTTCTCCCTTGTTTCTTTTTGTTCTCCTGGAAATTTCTCATTTAGAAAGTTCAACATGAACTGTTGTCTGTGTATGCAAGTCAACTCCTCGAGAAAGAGCACTCAGGATGTCATGCTCTACTTAGAGATGATAAGGTATGCATGAAATTCTTCTACTTGTTAATTGTAATATGTAACATAATTTTTAACCATGGATGAATGTTCTCATGGTATCCTTAAAATGTTTAGGTGGACGACTTATCAAGGATGTTCAGGCTATTTTCTAAAATACCCCGTGGCTTGGATCCTGTTTCTAGTATATTTAAGCAGGTTGGTGGCGTTGAACTTATCTTTATGCTTTTTTTCCCTTTGATATATGCAAATATATTCAAAATTTCGTGTTCTTGTCTGTTTCTGCTTTCTTCTTGCTTGCTTAGACATTTTATCTTTTTATCTTTTCCCAGCATGTTACTGCCGAAGGCATGACATTGGTGAAGCATGCTGAAGATGCAGCTAGTAACAAAAAGGTCTGTTCCTGAATTAGCTATTGTACAATTTTGCATATTTTCAGGTTGAAAGGTTTAATTTCTAAGTGAAATAATTGAGGAAAGACTAACATGCTTAGGTTGAAAGGTCTGTTCACAATTGTTTTCAATTTCTTACAAAACAAATAAAAGGTGAACTGGTAATTTTCAACTCGGGGTGTGTATTGATTTCTTTGTTCAGATGTCATGCCATGGTACTTTTCAGTGCATGGTAGGCAGGGCATTATTTTATAATTGCTTTCCCGACAAGTTGATGCATTAATTGCCTTATTTACATGTGATTTGTTACTGCTGACGTTGTGAATGATGCATACTTGGAGCAACATGTGTTTGCTACTGACTTTTCTATTTTATCCTTTTAAATGAAAATGTCTACAGGCAGATAAAAAGGATATTGTTGGTGCGCAGGAGCAGGTGATTTTGTAAATTCCAAATTTTATTGATTTAAATTCAAATTTTTTGGTTTATGGAAACTGAAATTGGTCTCTTCAGGTTTTTGTTCGGAATGTGATTGAGCTGCATGACAAGTACCTGGCATATGTGAACTCATGCTTCCAGAATCACACTCTTTTCCACAAGGTTTTGATTTAAGAATGGTTTTATTTTAAAGTTATGTTGGATTGATATGTATGTAAATCTAATTTTTTTGATCATATAGGCTCTTAAAGAGGCTTTTGAAGTCTTTTGCAACAAAGGTGTTGCTGGAAACTCTAGTGCTGAACTTCTTGCCACTTTTTGTGATAACATTCTTAAGAAAGGAGGAAGTGAAAAATTGAGTGATGAAGCAATTGAAGAAACTCTTGAAAAGGTCCACAACATTCATACTTCTACCTCTATGATTTCTACGTGTCTGGTTTTGACAAGTCCACAACATTTATATTGCTACTTCTATAAACTGAATATATGTGGTTTTGAATTTTTATTTGGGATATGTTTTGGCCTATCTGCAGGTGGTAAAGTTGCTCGCCTATATTAGTGACAAAGACTTGTTTGCTGAGTTCTATAGGTAAAATAAATGAGAAGAGAAAAATTTGTGTGATTTGTTTGGAAATTTAATTGGTCTTCAATCTTCATTTTTATAGTACTTCCACTGCTGTGTATGTTCGTTCACAACTAATTCATTGAAATATGCTGCTACCTTCTTTGTTGCTTCTAAGAGTAAAATCATCTCTCAACTCGTGCAAAAATTGCTTTCCCTAATTTTGGAGACATAGACATAACCTTGAACTTTCACCTGATCACTTGTTTCTTGGAGACTCGTTCATGACATAGTATTAGAACCTGTAAGACCAATTGATTAGGAGTCAATTCTTGCCTCTCTTATTCCTTTAGTTGAATCTTGGTCTTTGCACATTTCAAGCCAAAACAGATTTGCTTAAGTCATCATTTTCAGAGATATATAATCAAATGTGGGTGTTGGGTCTTCACCTCACGATGTAAACTATTGGGAGTGCTGGTCCTTGACACTAATATTCTTATTTACTAGAACTAGAAAGTAGATAATTATTTTCGCAAAACTTAAAAGCTGAGATGAATGGTTAGCTAAAATAAATGAAATAGATCATGTCAAGGGAAAATATCAAAAGGGGGAAAGGAAATTTATTTTTGTTTGATTATATTTCCTTTTATGCCTCTAAACTTTTATCAGTATATATCTGATGGACATTTTAATGAGACAAGTACTGTTTTGGAATTTTTGGGACAAATAAGTGATGGTGGGAAATGGCTTCCCCATTCTCTAAACAATAATGTGGATTCCTAATTAACCTCTGTAGTTTAGCAATGTAGTATTGCAATATTTTACCATGATATATAAGAAAGATCAGTTCACAATTGGAATGTCTTGTGATCTTTTGCCAAGATTCACAATGCCTTTATTAAGTCTTATGCTTACACAATTACTTCCTGATACTATTTATTTTATACCTATTTTATTTCAGTTTCTCAAGGGTAATTAAACAATTTTCTGAGGATATATCTGAATGACGAAAATACCTTTTGTTCTAGTAAGTTGTTTTGTAAATAAATTAATACAGGGTTCTTGTTTGGTTGCTTTCAGGAAGAAGCTTGCTCGAAGGCTTCTTTTTGACAAGAGTGCCAATGATGATCACGAGAGAAGCATTTTGACAAAATTGAAGCAACAGTGTGGTGGACAGTTTACCTCAAAGATGGAAGGAATGGTCCGTCTTTTTTATTTGTAAAAGGAGGCCAGTATACTACATGTTGATTTTTTGGTTGGCTGACAAGAAATTCTAAATGATTTTTTTCACTCCCACCAGGTTACAGATTTGACCCTGGCGAAAGAGAATCAAACTAGCTTTGAGGAGTATTTAAGTAATAATCGTAATGCAGACCCTGGAATAGACTTGACAGTTACAGTTCTGACTACTGGCTTCTGGCCTAGTTACAAATCTTTTGATCTCAATCTTCCTGCAGAAATGGTAATCTTGATCTTCTTGATATAACAATGTAAAATTTGGTGTCCGTGTTGGATACTAATCTAAATTTGGGTCTGTAATTAATCTCTCTCTCTCTCTCTCTCTCAGGTTAGGTGCGTTGAAGTTTTCAAAGAATTTTATCAAACTAAAACAAAGCACAGAAAGCTTACATGGATTTACTCCTTGGGTACCTGCAACATAAGTGGGAAATTTGATCCAAAAACTGTGGAGCTTGTTGTCACAACCTACCAGGTTATATCACTTACCACCTGCTTATCTATGATAATGCATTTGTTATACCCTCACCCGTACATTTTAAAATATTGTGAGGTCCGTAGACTCATGGATTTCTTTCTACTCACTCAATTTTGTTATATTTTTCAATAGGCTTCGACATTGCTGCTTTTTAATTCCTCAGATCGACTGAGTTATTCTGAGATAATGACTCAGTTAAACTTATTGGATGAAGATGTCATTCGACTGCTCCACTCCTTGTCATGTGCAAAGTATAAGATTCTTAACAAGGAACCAAACACAAAAACGATATCACCCACTGATTATTTTGAATTTAATTCGAAGTTTACTGACAAAATGAGGAGGATCAAGGTATAATTTATTCCAAAATAACATTCTAATATTTCCTATTTCTGTTAATTTGGTGATCTCAATCTCTATTCTCTTTACCCAACTTTTGAGCAGAGCTGTGACACATTTTTTTTCTTGATGTAGATTCCTCTACCTCCTGTGGATGAGAAGAAAAAAGTAATTGAGGACGTTGACAAGGACAGAAGATATGCTATTGATGCCTCAATTGTGCGCATTATGAAGAGTCGTAAAGTTTTGGGCTACCAACAATTAGTTATGGAGTGCGTTGAGCAGTTGGGTCGCATGTTTAAGGTTCATACTCAATCACTTTTCTAATGTATTGTGTTGTCTGTTTTTCCCTCTTTCAAATCCCTAATTTTATATATGTCATGTAATTATTATCCAGCCTGATGTCAAGGCAATTAAAAAGCGGATCGAAGATTTGATTTCCCGAGACTACTTGGAAAGAGACAAAGAAAATCCAAATATGTTCAAGTACTTAGCTTGATGTAATCATATGACTGGGCAAATGAAGTGGTTGTTGCAACTAGCAAAACTAGAGGGCCATGCTTGAACTTTAGCCTCATAAAAGAAGAGTTTTTCCTAAAAGTTTTCTCAAAAGAGGTGCTGCGAGTGCAGACTATTGTTGTGGATGTATGCTCAAGTTGGGACACTAATCAATCCTATTGAGTTGTTCCTGCTTACCGGCACCTTCACCAACTTTTTTGCTTTTGATTGCTGCAATTCCATCTCACAACTTATTTTATGCCCATCTTCTGTTAATCCCCCCACCCCCCCAAAAAGACAAAAAAGTATTGTTATTGTAGCTTCAGCGAAACTGTATTTCTATTATCTGCTTAGAAATCTTCAGGTGAATGGATTTGTCTTTTAAATCTCAAAGCAACAGCTATGGTGCTTTACATAATTGGCTATGATCATATTTCTCATTGACACCTTACTTCATTTCAAGTGTCTTCTGATTGGAGAACTGTTTGAGGGTAGGAGTATTTCATAGATTTGCAAAATCATGTGTCTGATAGGTGAATGCTTGATATAATTTGAGTATGGCTGGCAGGGTACAAATCTTTAATTTGCATCCACATTTTAGGATATCACATGATTCATGAAATGATCGTTCCAGTGTGTGAACACCTACCTGGACGCTATAAACAATTGAAAATTGGCTGAAAGTTCACTTCAGTGATGTTCTTGATCCAAAACTCGGTTATTAATCTTGACAGATTTTAATCGTGTATTATGTGTTTTTTATTTTATTTGCATGTATTATGTGTTCGACTATGAAATGAAAATATTAAGTTGTCGCTCGCCAGCTTTTATGAACTGAAAGCTTTCTATTTGAAACTCACTATTTTACCACACACAGACATCTTTATTATCTGTTGGAAATAACAATTTTTTTAACTCAATATATCTGGCATCATTAATTAAAATGAATTCGAACTAAACTGAACTGGATAATGATTTGAAGTTTTGGAAAATTTAAAACCACATCCAACTATTTTCAAACATAAATTCGGCCAAATCGGTTACGTTCGATGGCATTCCCTAATCCTATATGGTACTTACGCATTGTGCACGAGTTGATAATTGACTATAGTAGGAAGTAGAAGGCACCATGAGTCATGACTATATTACCATGAGTCATTTTAGCCCTTAAAAGAATAAAAATTAAATGGGTTTTTGTAAGTGTAATCCATTGGTCGATTTGGTTGATGTAATTTTTTACGTGACATTGTTGGATGTTAAAGTGGCTTATTATATGTTAGATCTATTTTGGGTTTATATAGTTAGTCCAACCTTGTCGACGTTCCTATACCGTCAAACACCACAAGCAACCACTATATAGTCCCCTTTTTTGTTAAAACCTCGGATCGCTACTGCTACTTGCCCACGTAACTGTATCAAAGAAGCAACCCTACTCTTTTGTATCCATTGTTTACAAATAAATAAATAAATCAAGGGTTAAATAATTTTTTAATTTCTATAAAATTTCAATTTTTATTTCAGTCTTTGTAAATTTTATTTTTTAAGTTTTTTCAATATTATACTGTAAACTGTTTGTCATTTCTGAAATATTATATATATATATATATATATATATATTATTTATTTTTTTACAGTTATATTTATAATATTATAAAAAATGATCTTAAAATTCATTTTTCAGGTCTATAATTTTATTATTTTTATGTTGAATTAATGACGTTTAAAAGATTCATAATTAACGGATTTTAAGTTAAAAAATTCTAAATTTTTTTGGAAATAAATTTTTATAATATTTCAAACATGTATAAAGAATTATTCAAAAATTTAAAAGTTGAAAGATAATCAAGTATTTCGTATTAAGGACAAACTATTTACAGTATAATTTTACAAGGATTAAAAATATAATATTTTTTTGTGGGGACTAATAATCTTGACAATTATTATTATTATTAGGGTTTAGCATACAGATGACGTTTGTCCACTTTTCTTTATAAAAAATACAAGTTATAAACATATAGATATAAATATTTTAAATATCACATAAGTTATAATGAAAAATAAAAGAGTTTTCTTAATAACATAAATAAAATAGTTGAAAACAATTGGTAAAATTGTAATGAAAAAATGTTATATCAAAATTTGGTATATTTGTTTTAGATAAAATTGATATCCTTTTATATAGATATAGATATTTTAAATAATTCACTTAATTAGTTAATTAAATTTGGATAAAATGGTCAATAAAATAGTTTAAATGATGGATAACTTTTTATAAAAAAAAGATATTTACAACAAAATTGTGTATTCTTTTTATATACTTCATTCATTTTTTTTATAAGAGACAATTGAATTATAATTTGATCAACAAAAGTTGATGTATTTCGTTAACAAAAATAAATCTATCTTTTTTTGGCAAAACAAAATTAAATATTCGAGTATACCGATCTCAAATTTTAGACTAAATACATTTTTTTATATATATATTCTTGTTTATATTTTAATACATAGGGAATATTCATTCGTTTTTATTATAGTAAGTATGCGTCGAATAATTGGATCGATCTTCATTGTGTCTCTCCATTCAAATACTTTTTTTATCAATGGTTTATAATTCTAATGTTATCTCCTCGCTCAAACACATCTTTTTTATTCACAAAATTCCACCAATGTTAGATGTGTCTCTCCATTCAAATACTTTTTTTTTTTGTCAGTGACTTACAATTCTAACGGTATCTCCTCGTTCAAACACATTTTTTTTATTTACAAAATTCTATCGCTAAATCTGAAAATATTTGAGTTTGATTTCACTAAACTAATAGACTAATGTAGGATCTAATTTGTTCCTTTCTCCGTATCATTATTAGCGTCTCCTTTGAGTTATATATATTTCTTTAAAAAATAATAATTATTTTTATTTTAATGACAAAATAAGAATTTTACAAAAATACATATATTAATAGTAGTTTGTGGAGTAATAAAATGTATTGAAATTCAATAAATAAGAATACATTACTGAAAAATAATAATTAATGATTTATTAGTAATATAAAGAGACATATAATTTAAGACAAATAAATATCATAAATAAAACACTTAATAAAGGGAGTATTGTTTTATATAATTATATTTTATATTTTATATTATTATTTGATCATCCTCTTTTTTTTTTACAAAGTTATTGAGTCATTCCCAAACACATAATAGGATGATTTAATA
>JBBPBQ010000002.1:5089181-5105535 GCA_037974755.1 Cicer yamashitae
TTTAGTCATTCACAAACACATAATAGCATGATTTAATTTGGGTGTTCGAATTAGATAATTTGAATTTATTTAATGACATAAATATTTATAAATATTTATGATACTTTAAATAGTGTTTTAGAAATAGTTTATAACATTATTAAAATTGTTCGTGGCTAATTTTCATAAACACTCTGTTATAGTTTATGAAAAAATTGAACTATTTTTATTGTTGTTTAAAATAACTGATATTTAAATACTTATACGATAATTAATAAATATTTTTATTTTTATATTTTATTAAATAAATAAATATTTATTATAAAAAATTAATTAAATTATTTATGTAAACATAATTCTTATCTATTTTGTTATTACGTGTACCTGAACACAACATACCACAAGAGTTTATCATATCTACATCTTTATTCAATTGGTTTTTTCCTCTCTATCTTTATTCAATTCTCTCATACAATTCCTCACTATCTTATATGATTATTAAATTAATTATAAATTTATTATTATTAGAATTTTAATTTTAATTACTTTACACGGTGAAAAAATTACACGCATCCAATTACATTCAATGTTTAGAGATGATTATAAAAATATTATTAAAATTGTATATAAAAATTTTTTACATCGATAATTTTATTATTAAATATACACCAATACTAATTGTTCTTATTGATTATATTATTATTAATAATAATTTATAATTTTTGAAAGATTAATAAGTTATTATTATTATTGCCAAAACAAAAATAAATCCCTATTAGTTCGGTAAGAAAAATCTCTTCTGACATATCTAACAATATGAAATTGATTATTACTATCAGCAATTATTCGTTAAGACTTGACCCTATTTTATTGTTTTACTAATTATTTTTTCATATCAAAAGAAATCAAATATTTGTTTTTGGCTCGAGTGATAGTAAATTTTTGAGCATCTATTTCAAGGTTTCATCTTTTTTCTTTATTGTTGGATTCTTACATAGCTCACACATCCTCGATTTTCTCAACCTGTTTTCCTCTTCCGTTCTGTTTCAATAGGGTTTCTATTTTTCTTCCCTTTCCCTCTCCGTACCTTATTTATTTTTTCCCCACAAATTCTTAAATTCGTCGACGTACGAACCTCGATTCATTTGGTACGATTTTTTTTCTCGATTTAGGGTTAGGGTTTTTGTGTCTTCTAGTCAATGGCTTTGTTGCATGCAATTTGTGGTGTCGATTTTCGTACCCGCTTCAAATCTTCATTTCGTTCCCTTGCACTGTGCAATGGGCACTAGCTGTTTTCGATTTTTCCTCATCAAAGTTTTAACATTATTTTTTTCCGCTATAGGATTTTGATTTGGGTTGAATTTTCAATTTCTATTTTTGGCTTCGTAGTGCATTGAATTGGTGCTGCATTTGCTCGAATTTGTTCTCTGCGAATTGAACTTGATGAGAGGATGCTATGAAGTATAGTTCTTGGAGGTAACTCTGAGTGTAGCACTCTGAATTTTGGAATATAATGTTCAGTCCGAGAATGGATTCTGCTAGGGATGCTGGTGGTGTTGCAGCAGGGACGGTGCTAATTCCCATGCGATTTGTGTGGCCATATGGTGGAAGAAGTGTGTATCTCAGTGGTTCTTTCACACGGTATATGTTTTATTAATCACTACACCTTAATTCTGAAGTACCCATTTTTGGTGGAAAATATTTACTTTTGTCTGTTTTAGCAATTGTAATAGTTTTTGGGAGGATCTATGTGTTTTTGTTTTCCTAATACAGAAAATTTGAATTTTGTACCCAAGGTGGTCTGAGCTTCTGCAAATGTCGCCAGTTGAAGGTTGCCCAACCGTGTTTCAAGTTATCCATAGCTTGGCCCCTGGCTATCATCAGGTCAGTTTATAGTGTGGTGGTACTTGATGATGATTGTTTAGTAGTTTCATATTCTTTCTAAATCGATATATGTATGTGTGTTTGTGTAAGTGTGCGTGGTGGTTCTTTTGTGGACTACATAATTTGTTTACCTAGGAAGGTGTTCTGTGGCAAATTGTTTCTCGAGCAAACAGAGAGTGGTGGCAATGAGCTGTGTTAATGATAATAGCACCTGTATTAACTCAAGACTTAGTTTAATCTCTGGACCATCTGGTTAACAAGGAAGCCAAAGGGAAATGATAATTGATGTTATTTACAGAGGGTTAGGATACAAGATATTTTCAGATCTTTACCTTTTTTAAGATTTGTTTTGAGATGTTTTTTTTTCCACAATGAATGTTAATCGAGAAGTCATATCATGCTTAAGTTTGATATTGAAACATTCATTTATGACACACACTAGTGGGTTTAAAAAGATTCAGATCGATATTGAAAGTGTTTGACCTTTATTTGCGGTGGCTATATACTTACTATTATATAGTTTTTTTAATGCAGTACAAGTTTTTTGTTGATGGAGAATGGCGGCATGATGAACACCAACCTTATATATCCGGAGAATATGGGATAGTTAACACTGTTTTATTGGCTACTGAACCTAATTTTGTACCTGTTTTACCTCCCGACATAGTTGCAGGGTCTAACATGGATGTGGACAATGAGGCTTTCCGGCGTGTGGTAAGAGTTACTCATACCTTGACAGTTGATTACGAGCATGTCTGCTATTTGGATGCTGGCTTATGGATTTGTTGTACTTTGTGTGGACTGAAATTTTAAAGAACAGTTTTCATACCATGATATATGTGGAGATTGTGTTTGAATTTATTCTAGAACTCCTAGATACGTGTTGTCATTAGATAATGTCTTTCAATCCAGTATTTCTCATTTATAGAGGCCTAATGAGTCTTCTATTCCAAATCAGTCACACACAAAAATTTATTCTTAATTATTATACTCTAATTTATCATAACCCTGGTTACCTACATTGTCACGTAGCAAATTTGTGCTCCTTGCATTGTAGCACCTTATTTTTTTCACATGTCTAAAATTGTGCAGTTGTTTATTTGTATATGAAATTTCATTGTTCAGGTCCGATTGAGTGAGGTGATGCCGAGAATATCAGATATTGATGTACAGACCTCGCGTCAATGTATTTCTGCATTCTTGTCTATGCACACAAATTATGAATTACTTCCTGAGTCAGGCAAGGTTTGGAGCTTTCACTGTTGACCCTTTATTTAGGACTTTACCTTTTTCTGTTGTCAAACCTGTTACGAAGAATCACATAATTTACTAATATGGTGACTTCTGGCAACAGGTTGTTACCTTGGATGTGGATCTGCCAGTGAAGCAAGCATTTCACATACTACATGAGCAGGTATCTTTGCTTTGCTTATATGGAGGGCTTTTTAAATATACTGAATAACTCAGTTCAAAATATGTTTGATTACTGCATGCAACTTCCTTGCCTTTTAACCCTGATAAATAGGCGATATATGACATGCATTTTGAATCCTTTTATTGAATTTAAGCAGTTTTCAGAAGCATTTTTTGATACTCCAGCATTCCGATTTGCATTGTTAATTTGTTACTAACTTGCCATGTGTTTATCTGTTGCTTATTGGTTACTTCCTTATGCAATTTTTCTTGAATTGGGTAATGTACAGGGAATTCCCATGGCTCCTCTTTGGGATTTCTGCAAGGGGCAGTTTGTAGGAGTTCTCAGTGTTTTGGATTTTATTTTAATTTTAAGAGAGGTATGTAAGTATTCTTCTATTCACTCCTTCTGTTGGCAAGTTTTTTAAAGCAAAGCGCTTGTCATCACGGCTTGTGTAAACTCCAAGCGACTCAAGCTAATATACTAATGATACTAATGTATGATAGAGACTATGCCTGGTAAGAAAATGACAAATTTATTGCCTGGAGTGAGCTCCATCGGTAAATGGCTATACCAAATTACGAAAAGTATAGGAAGAAGAATGATAACAATTAACAATACTTGTGCAATTGATAGTGAATAAACAAATGACCAATTGACTCTGCGTGTTCTTTGATGTAACAATAGCAACTTAATATTATGAGCTTTTCATTTTTATTTATTTGCTGTTGATTATGAACATGACAAATCTGTTTGTAAATAGCCACTAGCCCACTAGAGAACTCGATTGCTTTGGCCTGGTCTTCCTTGATATTTCCAACCTTTGCATCACACCATGTTCTTTGAAGAAACCTTTTAACCTTGAATTTATTTATTTTAAGCTGATTCCGGGGCATAGTATGAGCTGGGTTCCAGAAATTAGTTGTTGAGAATCAATTTCAAGATTTTCCTGATAATGATAAACTGCACAGTTTAATTGTAAATTTCATCATCCATGATCCATCTTTAACTTTTGGTAATGTTTTATAAAATTTGCTATTGTCCTTTTCTCAGCTTGGGAATCATGGGTCCAATCTGACAGAAGAAGAGCTTGAAACACATACCATATCAGCTTGGAAAGAAGGAAAATGGACTGCATTTTCAAGACGTTTCATCCATGTAAGTGTTTTATATGGCTTCTTGAGGAACTGACATATGATAATGCTCATATGTTCTAATAGCAGCTTTTTGTCTGTAAAGTGTATCAATATAAACGAGGATGCTCATTTTATGTGATGTAAATAAAAAGATTGTGCTAATGTAAATTTGAACCTTTCCCCTAATCTTTTGATCACTTGTAGTCTTATATTTTTGGGTAATACCAGTTAGATAAAGAATAGAGTCTACAAGAAAGTATAGAGTGCAGAAGCATTGAGTATTGACACGAAAAGGTCTGTTTATGAAGATCAACTTGATGCTTATTCCGGATTGCGTCATTGAGATAGATCTTGCCTGTTCTTACTAAAAATTGGGAATGCACATGCATGCACTTAATGTAAAAAGAAGAAATAAAAAAAAAAAATAGTGGAGATGGTGATTGATTAAAACAAAGGGAATGGGGATGTGAAAAAAGTTCAATTAGTTAGCAATATCAATTTATTTAATCATAATTGCATATATACTTTTATTACCTCAAAATACCACTTCATTTTTTCTTTTAAATTTACTTGTATATATTTGTATAATTATTTATTTAGAAAAAATATTTGAATTAGATAATGACCATTTGAAGCCGTCGAAACCAAAACATTAGAGAAACTGAATCCTTATTTTGTTATTAAGAGTTGAGTTCAGGCAAAACAGAGAAACAGTGGTTAGGTTTCGGCATAATTTTTTTTGGCATGTGTGCATGCACAAAATGAATGCGTATAATATCTATTTCAAAGATATTGCATTGCATGCACAAAATGCAGGAGGTGCCGTATATTGATGGTTATTTTCACTCATTATGCAGGCAGGGCCATATGATAATTTGAAAGATACTGCTCTGAAGATTCTGCAAAATGGAATTTCAACAGTTCCTATTATCCATTCATCTTCTGACGATGGTTCATTTCCACAACTACTACATCTAGCTTCACTTTCAGGAATCCTAAAGTGTAAGTGTATTATTTTTTTGGACAAATTTCTATGTAGTGTTGTTAAGATATGCTTGATCGTGACTGGATAGAATTTTCAGGCATTTGCAGGTATTTTAGGAATTGTTCTAGTTCATTGCCTATACTTCAATTTCCAATTTGTGCAATTCCTGTGGGCACATGGGTACCCAAAATCGGGGAGTCAAATCTCCGTCCTCTAGCAATGTTGAGACCAAATGCTTCGCTTACTTCAGCCCTAAGCTTATTAATTCAAGGTTTGATTCTCTTTTATTTTTGCTTACAAATAAAATCAACAGAGGGAAAGAATAAAGGAATGGTTATTATATTATATATTTTTTAGTTATTAGGCTGATGGTAGTGGGGATTGCCTCTCACTTTGAGAAGAAGTGTTGTTTTTGTGTGTAATTAAACAGCATAGAAAAGATGAATTTGTTGAGAAATAAGAACCATCCGTTTTCATATTTAAAATTGAAATATTAGATAGATAGATGTTTTTGCTTACATGGCATGATTATATACCGACATAACGTTTTGTCATTTTCTTTGCAGCTCAAGTAAGTTCAATACCAATAGTTGATGATAGCGACTCTTTACTGGATATATATTGTCGGAGGTTAGTAGTTTTTATTGTCATTAATATACTTTTGGAATTCTATGGTTCAAGCTTTAAATCGTCTTTGCAATTCATTCTTTAAAGAGGCCCATTAAGTTTCTCATTTTTCCTCCTTTCCCTGCTTTGTAGTGATATAACAGCCTTGGCAAAGGACAGAGCTTATACACACATTAATCTTGATGAAATGACCGTTCATCAGGTAAATTTGGATTTTCAATTTTGTCTTTCCCCCATTTCTATTGACATTTTATGTTTTTGAGAAAAAAGAAAAATGAAACTACAAATAGGAACATGTTTAGTTTTTCTGAGCCTATGACACTGGCAAATTCATATCTGAAATGATATTTTTGATCATTTGTTTCTTTTGGTTGATTATTTGCTGTTTAAGAGACATAGATGTTGATGCTGACAAAATTGATGATTAAAGTAGAAATATATCTTGAATTAGATTCCTTTTCTTAAACAATAATATAATATTTATATTGAGGCAGAGGTGGGAATTCTTCATTTTTATATTGAAAGTTAATATGCACCCATGACTTAATGTGTACATTGTGTCAATACTCAATAGACATGCACTCTGCCAATGAAGAGTTAACTTCCCCATTGTGCTCCCTACTGAATTCTGTGTGAACTTTATATTAAGTGAAGAACTTATCCTGTGAATATTAGTAAAACTTGAAGTACCCCTTTGTTGCATTCAATCAATATGAGTCTATGTTGTCAATCCCGACGCGATCCCGTGCAATCCCGCTATCTCGGTGCGGTGGAGGGGATGGCCGCGACGCACCGACCGGGAAAGCGCGTTCGCCGGTAGCAGCAATCCCGGCCGCGAATCCCGCTATCATCGCGACTCGCTATCCCAGCCCAACCCGCTCTTTGACTTTTTCAACAACACACGTTTTATTCTTCATTAAGGGTATCTAGGTCATTCCGCACCCACTTAAGCCTTAAATTTTTTTTTATTATAAACCCACAAAGATGTTGGTTCAGCATTGTGAAAAAGAAACCATTTTTCGTTCTTGCTCTGTCGCCATTGTTCTTGCTCTGTCGTTTTCATTCTTTTCTTGCTCCGTTCAAACATGATTTTGTTCCGTTCTTGCTATGTTCTTGCTCTATTATTTTCGTTCTTTTGTTGACTATGTTTTGTCTGCTCTGTTCTCTATTTTGTCGATTACTATTACTATTAGAACTTGATTTTGGATTTTGGTTATTAAGTATGATTACCCCTTTAATTTTGTGTATTTTGCTTCTTTTTTTTTAGTATTTTTGTATACTGTGTGTATTTTATGTTTAGTTTATCCCGCTATCCCATTTTTAGGGTTCGGCGCTCCGCGCCGCTATTTGAGACTGAAAACATAGGTATGAGTCCCACTTGCCATCAAGAGTTAGGCTGAGGAAGTACAGATATAAGCTATAATCCAGGTCATTTATATTAGCCTGCTTGTAGCATTTTGATGGTTAGATCCAGCTGATATGTAGATGAGAAATGAGTTTTAGCTAGTGCACATAAATTAGTAGAGGAGGAAAGGAGAAGGAACTTATTGTTTGATTGTTGAGAAAGATCAGATGTAATGAGTTTTAGTAATTCACTTGTTTAAGATGTAAAATGTTATATGCTTGACTGTTTAAAGCGTATCCTTGATAAGTCAAGCTTGATAAACCCTAACTTATTAACAGAAGGTAGAGCTGTTTGTTTGGCAGGATGAGTAATGCTGTTTTAAACTGCTGGTTTTGACATTATGAATGGAAATATGTAGTTGAGCATCTTACCTTCTGCACCAGAAACAATATTACAGCATTATTTCTTTTACATGGGGAAAATGGACTGTTTTCTAGATATACTCTATAATTTGTAGTGAAACCACTCAATTTGTTGCTAATAAGGTTTTTGCTATTCATTTGTATGCATGCCTTCTCAAAGCTACTTGTTTCTTCCTATTGTCGAGTTTCTTTTAAGATTATCACATTTCTGATGTTGGGTTGTGAAAGCTTTCTTGCTATTTTCGGTGGTTGCTGTTCATAATTTAAGTAGATTTTGTACAACTTGCAATTTACTAAGCATATAGGTCAGGATGTATTCCAGTGATTCATTTTTTTGTTGAAGTTTTGATGGATGTTAATTGTGATATTAAGATAGTGCTAATGTCATTAAGGTTGTGTACCTTGAGTTTTTATTCCTGAAATCCATGTAACTCTTCCTTTGTTTGTATAGGCATTGCAGTTGGGCCAGGATGCTTTTAATCCTTATGAGTTGAGAAGTCAAAGATGTCAAATGTGTTTGCGAACTGATTCTCTGCATAAAGTGATGGAACGTTTGGCAAACCCAGGTTTTCTTTTCCCTTTTTTGATGGAAGTGGCTTTATGTTTTGTTTATGTGATAGGTTGTCTTTTTGTTCTCGGTTAATTTTTGTTAATTTTCGTTTTGTCATTTTCAGTTACCAGTAATCCTGATTGTTCATTTGTGTTTCCATGTTGAGTGAAAGCAATATCTTATATTGTACATTTACTCAAACTTTTAGTGAACATGAACTTTGTAGATTCACTTTAGCACTAGGTTTTTTCCCTGTATATCCTGTTGAGTTAATTTCAAAGACATTAAAATTGTAAGCTCTCTGACCTGGATTCAGGTGTCCGGCGGCTTGTTATTGTTGAAGCTGGCAGCAAGCGCGTAGAAGGCATCATATCACTGACCGACATATTTAAGTTTTTCCTTTGTTAGTTTGGCTTGGTGACTTAACAAGCCTGACAGTTAGTGCTGCAGTGGTCATGACCCTTCTGCATATAACGCAACCATCATCGGCCCATCCACTAAAGGGAGAGATACTCCATTCCTTTCCAGAGCTTCTGTGCGGTGATTTGATCGTTATTTCATTGAAATACAATTGGTTCGGCTTCTTTGCTTCGTTGCCTTGTTTTAAGATTTTAGGCTAGAGAAAGTGGCGGGCCTGTAAATTTGAGTTTTTTTTATTGTCAAAAATTATTTGTCTCCCCCCATTCATATTTATCTTCAAATATGTTGTGCTCCTGATTCAGATACAATACAATCAAAGTGTGGTGCACAAGGTCTGTTGTAGTTGTTCCATTTTGTTATTATTAAGGTACAAAGTTTAGGGGGGAAATTTATGGGAGGACGAGTATTTGAAATACTATTATTGTATTGTTTTGTTTATTAGCATTAGTTCCTTTGACATTGTCTCGAGAAAAAAGTGTCTGGTTGGCAGCATTGTCAAATCGGTGATTGTTAAATATTTTCTTGTGTGTTCTTTCTTCTTCTTCTTCTACTATTATCATCATCATCTGTTTGGAAAAACCCATCATCATCATCCCAAAAATTGGAACGGACGAATTGAATCTGAACAGAACAGAAAATGCCTTCGAAGGCGAATGTATATTTTAATGCTTAAATTACTTCAGATATTTTTTATTTTAGGTTGACATTCACACATCAACACCCTTGTAATTTTAGGAAAAATATAATATTTTAAGTTATGTTGAGTTTGAAATTTTCTTGATTTTTCATGTGTTCTCATCCATCTTTTTTATCGTCTGTGTTTTACTCATACGTGTTTTTTATCATCTTTGTTATAGATTTTGGCTGAAAATTTGGAATTTAGCGTAGGGGCAGCAAAATACAAATGTATTAAATTTGTCATGTCAGCATCATTTAGTCTATGTCAAATTTGTCTTGACTATATGTATATTATTATCATAGAATGTGTTAGAAAGAATAACAGTGCAAGTGTTTTATCATTTAAATGATCTATCTGGTACAAAATCAATTAAAAGACTAATATGATAAAAAAAAAAAATTAAAGAACTTTGAACATTTTATTTTGCCTTTTTTTATCTCAAATTAACCATTTAGATATTAAAAGTCATTTATATAATATTAAAGTCTCAAAATAGTCGTTTATGTTAACAAGGGAGATTTTAAGAAATTGACTCGGCTAATTGTGTTGACATTTTAACACTTTATGAACCAATTTAAAAAAAAAAATAAAAAATGATTTCAATGTTTTTATTATAGGATTTCCAACCATCCTTTATTATTTTTTATTTTTAATAATATAAAAAAATTCTGTAGTATTTAAAAAAAAAGCTTTTTTCATATATTATTAAATATTTAAAAATATTGAACCGAACCAAAATCAAACCATTATCATTTTAAATATGAGTTGATTTGGATTTTGTAAGAAAATATTAAAAATAAAAAAAAAAAAACACCTGTATTTTATTAGTTCGGACTTTTTCTGCCCAAAACTGAACTAAACCAATTCATTACACTTCTAACTGAATCAATACCAAAATCTGGGTTCAAGGGATCGATTCAATTGTTGGATGAATAACATTTTCAAGATTTTTATCTGTATTTTGCATATTTTGTCAATTGACATAATAGTGTATGGCTGTAACTGCACCTAGCAAGTTCCAAATCGCATTTCAAAGCAACACTTAAATCGTTAACCTGCTCATATCATACATAATGCTAGTGTTGCTGAATGTGACAAGTTACATGCTAGCTCTTTCTTATGATATGATTTTCAACAATAATACAATATGTACATCTGAAAAGAGATTAAAATGGGGTGTATAATCTTCTCTTTTCATCTGGCTACAATTGTAATATAAACAGTTTATAATTAATCCCCTCCTCACTCACCCAAATGTTAATATGAAATTCATATGCAAGTATGTCTTATATGAATCCCCATGGAACTCAGGTCACCGTGAGAACTTGACTAGTATCTGAGATTTATAAAGGAGGAAGGCGTCCGAGCTAGGTAGGTATGAGCGCCAATATCTGATTTCTTATGATACCCATGTATTTCTGTATCTCACCATATATTGGAAGATTCTTTGAACAAAATGGCTGCAAACTGGTGACAGCAGAATCTAGTACCTGAGCAACATCAGCTGGGGGAAATTGTCGTTCCGTACATTTCTGCATTTTGTTTTAACGGAGATATATCATGGTGCAGGTAAAAGATGCTTAAACAGGACAACTGATTGAAGTATGTATTTCCTACCACGAACCTCTCAATATTTAATTAACATGTTAACTCTACACTCCTAATTTCTTTTGTAGTATACGAGCATGAAGATAAAGCTCTCTTTGTCTAACCTATTTGATTCACATAATAAAAGACAGTTTGTAAATTAAAAGAGGTAGAAACAACAATATTCAAATAGACTAGACAAAAAAAGAAGTTAGAAATTTAAAAAATTCAGTAGAAGATATTAAGAAAATTCCAGTAGTGTAGGAAAAAAAAGGAAAATGGTATCTTCAGAATCAGGCATCAAATAGAATAAAATTCAAATTAGCAGGTAATAATGCAGTACGAGAAAAATTTGTCACCTATATTAGGGGTCCAAACCTGCTATAACCAAGCAGCAACCCTAACCTAATTTCCGAAGTTGCTGCATTTATTACACAATTAACTATCCATTGATTAAATAATCCACTAATTTTTCAAGCTAATTCCAGTGGCTTTTTTTACAGGATATTAAAATGTTATTGGCTATATAGCATGGTTTTGAAGTATTCCCCTTCATGTATGATTGACATGTTTGTAGAGAGAAAAGAAATATATGACATACTTACACTGTCAGTCACTTAAGGTTTACAAATTTATTCTGACCCTAAATGTTCTACGGCATTATATGATTCATCCCAGATAAATTATGCCTACGAAAATAAACTGATGTCACACTGTTCCTTTGTTTCCACCTTGGTGTTTGTTCTGACATTATATAGACATTTTGAAACATATATACTTAATCTTCAGCATATGTAAAATATAATGGGAAGGATAAGAGACAGGTTCATATTTTCTAAAGCAAAACAGTAGCAGGTAAAATTCGTTAACACAAGTAAGTGCATCTTAATTATCCAAAATAATTGTAAGAGATAAGGTAACCTATTGATATTAGTAAAGAAAGTTATGTGCAATGACTGCTGCCATATTTGGTAGCACTTGCACTGATTTTTAACTTTTGAGCTCTTATCTACTTTCTAGTTCAAAATTTGAAATAAAAACTTTTTCTTTTGCACATAATTTGGAATACAAATTTCAAAAATAAAATTAGGGAACAACTGATGCATATGGTATGGGCCACTAACATGAATTGGTCATATCCCATAACAATTCTACGAAAAACAAAAAAAAAACTCACCAAAAAAACATGATACAGGCCTTGAAATACGTTTTTTTAAAAGAAAAAGGAAAAAAAAATCCTGGATAAGATTGTATGTGTCAATGGTAAAAGATGGTTTGTGATTACTAGAGTCTGGTCCTGTAGAACTACACAAAATACATACGACTAAGAACAAATAGTAGTGAAGGTAGAGTGACTGAAAATCCTTACAGTAAACAGAAAATTCAGTGGTCATATGGTTTACCTGAATCATGAGCAGTGTAGCTAGACAATGAGATATGAGTTCTGAGGGAATTTTCATTTCATTTTGGTCAGATGAACTGTTAAGTTCAGCATCTTGTACATGGCCCCTTGCCAAGCGGTTTAATGTGCTGCCGGCAGTCAATTGATCCTGAGAAGCTAAAGTAATTGAATCCATGGGCAGAAAATTTGTGGCTGAAAGCCGATTATTGACAAAATTTATTGCATCTTCAATTCTTTCAACCTTACTTTCTGTCTTTCTAAAATCAGATATTGCCTGCAATGGTTTTTATAAGACTATAATCAAATGTAGATCTCCAGATCATTGTCACCGAGAAAATTGAATACAATATCAGGAAGAAAGGTCACAGTGACACTCTACTAATTTATTTAGTTGAGTCATCAAGGAAGTCACATAGAAAATCCTATGATAGAACTACTGAATCTTTTATTGGCCATCCATCAGCAGGCAATTTTTTAAAATATTTTTGCTCAAAATTATCAAATTTCTCTTATCCAAACAAGAAATTTACCCTGTATTCGAGTTATATATTTATCATCTCCTTAATATTTTCTCTTTCAGTAATCCAAATGAACCCTCCCTAAAAGAAGAGGCATTTGACCTCCAACAGATGGCGGCCTAACTGTTACTGTCCAGTGTGGTGTATGCACATGCAGGTCGTGTTATATATCAAAAGGAGAACAAGTTTCAATAACTTGGTTTGAACAGTGAATATTACACTATATGTAAAGTAATTAAGTGTTTTCTTTTCTTTAAGTTTGTAATGAATACGTGTTGCATTTACCAATCAGATGCAAAGATATCAGCCATTCTATACCTGAGTAATTTGAACAACCATGGTTTGGGCTTTTCTTCTTGAACTTTCAACAATGTCAGCTATATGACTTTGAGATATAGATTCTTGGTTGTGGCAAACTGAACAATTGGAAGAGCTAGCCTGACCACCAGGATCATCAAAATTTGCCATGGGCTTCAATGACAAAACTGAGGAACTTGCTTGATATGCATTACGTTGCCTCAAGCAAAACAAGCCAGAAGAAACCTACAGAAGTGTAATCAATATAATGCAATTGTAAATTATTGGAACAGGAAGGTGCAAAATCGACACAAAGGATTAAATTCTGCTTAGTGGCCGATCAATATTCATGCCTGTTCATTTGCTTCAGTTAATTGCTTAAGTACTGAAGCATAATTCCTTTTAAAAGGTTCTGAATCCTTCACCGAGTTGTCTCCGTATTTCTGGCTTTCTGATACACCGTCATTCATGTGCTTCAGTTCAGACAACACAAGTTCCTAGAAGTTCAAAATTAAAGGTCAAAACTCACTTTAGAAAATGGATTTTTGATAGTTGATATTTTCTTTGTTATAACATAACAGGAACAATGGAAATATCTTGGATGTTTCTACGCAGTACCTTTTTGTCTAGAGCACGAGTCAATTCGGAAATAGCTATTATATCAGCTTCTTTTGAATGGATACGTTCAAGAAGGGGGGACTGAGAACTTGATGCTGATTGGCCATTACAAACCTCACTGCACACAACTTTTGCTTGTGATTTGCAGCTTGAAGAAAACCCCTGCAAAAGAGAGGGGAAAAAACAAGAGAAACTACTCATTATGGGTAAGAAGAGATTGGATTTATCCAGTAATAGTAAACTACTTATTGTTTAATGACTTTGATGATTACATATTGCTTTTTTTACTGAATATATTACTTGTTAATAAATACAGGATAAATATTTTTATTCATTATGGCAAATACAATCAAAGATAAGTTATCAAAGCCATCTACTGTTGAAGAAATTCAATTACTTTATCCAAACAAAATAGTTTACGAACTAAATGAATTTAATTGAAGCAACTGAAATACTACAACTTTTAAATTCCTTAAAAAATTTAATTATATCATCCAAACATACACCACAGGATTTGAAACAATCTGTGTTTTAGGGTGCAGCTAGGTTAAAACAGGAGGGAAGGAAAATTTCTTATTATTGTTATTGAAACTGAAACAGTACAAATATATATATATACAATGCTGCCAGCTATCTAATGAATGCAGAATAAAGTAAAAATAAATCAAATCAGAGTGATTTGATTATTTCCCAAAATACAAATAAACTTAAATAGAAAATCAACTAATAAAGACAATCATATCAGATCTGATTGCTATATGTCAACACCCCCCCTCAAGTTGGTGCATATATGTCTAGCATGCCCAACTTGCTTACAAGAAATTCAAAACTGGGTCTGAACAGTCCTTTGGTAAGGATATCAGCAACTTGTTGTGAAGTAGGGACAAAAGGCATGCAAATCAAACCTGCATCTACTTTCTCTTTTATAAAATGTCTATCAATTTCAACATGTTTGGTTCGGTCATGTTGAACAGGATTTTGAGAAATACTAATTGCTGCCTTGTTGTCGCAATACAGCTTCATTGGAAGATTTATAGGAAGTTTAAGCTCTTCTAAGATTCTTTGAAGCCATAGGATTTCACAAACACCTTGGGCCATTGCCCTATACTCTGCCTCAGCACTGCTTCTAGCTACTACATTTTGTTTCTTGCTCCTCCAAGTAACTAAGTTTCCCCAAACAAATGTGCAGTAACCAGATGTTGACTTTCTATCCGTGATGGACCCTGCCCAATCTGCGTCAGTAAATACCTCAATGCCTTGTTGATCAGTTTTTTGGAAAAACAGTCCCCTTCCGGGGGAACTTTTGAGATACCTTAGAATACGGTAAACAGCCTCTAAATGTTCTTCGTGAGGTGAATGCATAAACTGACTCACTAAGCTAACAGCAAATGCTATATCTGGACGAGTATGAGATAGATAAATTAGTCTTCCTACTAATCTTTGATACCGAGATGTATCCACTGGATCACCACTGCCATCACTACTAATTTTCTGATTAGGATCTATTGGAGTATCAGCTGGCCTACAACCCATCATCCCGGTTTCTTTTAGAAGGTCTAAAATATATTTCTGTTGTGATACAACAATCCCTTTCTTTGATCTTGCAACTTCCATTCCCAAAAAATATTTTAAAGACCCAAGATCTTTAATTTCAAACTCAGCAGCAAGAGATGCCTTCAAATTTTTTATTTCATTAGAATCATCCCCAGTGATAACAATATCATCTACATAAACGATCAATATAGCCATTTTACCTTCAGAAGAATGTTTCACAAACATGGTGTGATCGCTTTGACATTGAGAATATCCCTGCTTCTTAACAAATTGGGTGAGTCTTTCAAACCACGCTCGAGGTGACTGTTTCAAGCCATAAAGAGACTTCTGAAGCTTGCAGACCTTTTGGTTGAATTTAAATTCAAACCCCGGGGGTGAATCCATATAGACTTCCTCCTCTAAATCTCCATTTAAAAACGCATTTTTTACATCTAGCTGTTGTAATGGCCAATCCAAGTTAACCGCTAAAGATAAAAGAACTCTAATAGTGTTAAGTTTTGCAACAGGAGCAAAAGTTTCTGAGTAATCAATACCATAAGTTTGTGTAAAGCCTTTGGCAACTAGTCTGGCCTTATACCTCTCTACTGATCCATCAGCCTTGTGTTTTATGGTAAACACCCATTTGCACCCCACAGTTCTCTTTCCCCTAGGTAGATCCACCTCTTTCCAAGTTTGATTTTTTATAAGAGCACTCATCTCTTCCAAGACAGCTTCTTTCCACTTAGGAACCCTTAGAGCTTGTTGTATATCTCTTGGGATCTCTGTTTTTGTCAGTTCACAAGTAAAAGCTCTAAAAGTGGGGGACAATTTGTCATAAGATATAAAGTTACTGATAGGATGTTTTGTACATGCTCTTATCCCTTTTCTAACAGCAATGGGTAGATTAGAATCATCAAAGGTAGGTTCTAAAGGAACAAAATCATTGGGAACAGGTTCA
>JBBPBQ010000002.1:5106452-5147568 GCA_037974755.1 Cicer yamashitae
AACCAAAACTGAGTTGAGACAATTACTATGAAATTCCTCTTTAAGATCAGCCTCATCATCGAAGAGATAGAGACCATTGACCTCTTTCGCACTGCCAATCATCCTCCCCGATTTCAACTCCTGAAATTGACAATTAACTGGGTTAAAAATAGCCAAACAGTTAAGATCTTGTGTTAATTTGCTTATGGACAGCAAGTTACATGACAAATTTGGAACATGAAGGACATTGTGAAGAGTTAGAGTTTTAGAAATAGGAATAGAACCAACTCCAGCTATGGTGGAAAAAGTACCATCAGCTATCTTTACCTTTTTATGACCTGCACAAGTACTATAAGTGGAAAACAATTTTGAGCAATCTGTCATATGATCAGTGGCTCCAGAATCGATGATCCATGGAGTTTTTGAATTTGGTTTGGAGCTCAAAAGAGCAGAAGAGAAAGAGATACCTTTTTGAGCAAGAGAGGATGAAGAAGTAACTGACATAGAGGTAAAGAGCTTATACAGGTGCTCTAGTTGTTCCTTAGAGAAAGGAGATGCCTCAGAGTTAACTTTATTCTCCACATTTTCTCCATTTGCAGCTTGGAAGGCCCTACCCTCTCCATTTGGCTTCTTCTTCCAGTTGGGTGGTTTTCCATTAAGTTTCCAACAAGTTTCCTTAGTGTGCCATGGTCGTTTACAATGATCACACCAAGGTTGTTTTTTTCTTTCTCCATCTGCTTCGTATCCCTTTGCAGCCATAGCCGAACTCTCAGTTTCTTGCACCCTTGTACTATCAGAGTTTTGCAGCATAACTTTCCTTCTGGATTCCTCCCTCCTTACTTCAGAAAATACTTCCCTCAATGAAGGCAACGGTTTTCTGCCCAAAATTCGACCACGGACTTCATCAAGTTCTGGATTGAGTCCTGCTAAAAACATATAAACCCTATCATTCTCTTCTCTTTTCTTAAATCTGTTTGCATCTTTGGAATTCTCCCAATCATCCTCATAACATTGGTCAAGCTCCTGCCAAAGGACAACCATGAGATTAAAGAATGTTGTGACATCTTTATCTCCTTGTTTGGACTGCCACAAACGAGTCTTAAGTTCATAAATCTGTGAGGAGTTCTCCAAGTCGGAATAGCAATCGCGTATGCAGTGGAAATGAATAGGTAGGGCTTCCCAATGGAAGATTCCATTGAGTGAATCAGCCACCCAATGATTAGGGAGTTCTCTAACTTCTATTTTTGGTAGGCTGGATCGGTCTTCTCCGGTTGAGGAGTATCTCCAGTCAAGTAGCCTAACTTTCCCTTGCCATCAAGAGCTAACTTCACAGTCTGAGCCCATTCAACATAGTTTCTGCCATTCAGCTTTTGGATTAGAAGCTGTAAACCAGAGTTTATGGATAGTGGATCATTTGTGGTAGGGGTTGACACGATTTTAGGGTCACCAGAATTTTTTTCTGGTATTGTAGTAGTGGAGGAACAATTTTTTTCAGTTTCTTGTAAGGACATGGTGAGCTGCCACAGGATCAGAGCCGAAGCTCTGATACCATGTGTTTTAGGGTGCAGCTAGGTTAAAACAGGAGGGAAGGAAAATTTCTTATTATTGTTATTGAAACTGAAACAGTACAAATATATATATATACAATGCTGCCAGCTATCTAATGAATGCAGAATAAAGTAAAAATAAATCAAATCAGAGTGATTTGATTATTTCCCAAAATACAAATAAACTTAAATAGAAAATCAACTAATAAAGACAATCATATCAGATCTGATTGCTATATGTCAACACAATCAAATCATCACCAGAATAGAATCTAATGTCAATCTCAAAATAAAATTGTACCTGTTTTGACAAAGTACCAGTTACATGCATAGCAGGTGGTATACAGACACCTTTAATGGCATCTGAGTTCTCACTTGCGGACAATATTGTGTGCTCGGAGATCTTTCTTTGTGTTGGTTTCCCATTACGGGTAAGCTCACTAAGGTTCTCATTTATTCTTGCAGGAGTGATATGGTGTCTTATGAGAGACATGGGCATATTTTCAGATGGATACAAAGGCATGCAGTCAATATCCTGCAATATAAACATAGTCATCTATAATTTTGATAAAATGATCAATTCATCACATTATTTAAGGGCAGTAACGGGGAAATAGGACCGAAAGTATGATGGAAGAGCAAGGAAGATATTCAATACCAAATCACCAAATAAACAGTATTCAGAATCTCTAATAGTGGCTAATAACCTCATATTGAAATCGAAATCTTGCTCAAATGTTTCAGCAGGACCAGATCGTAGGATGGCACAGAAGAGTGTTATATCCTATGATCTATTGCAGATACGAATAAAATGATACCATTAACTTTCAAATGCAAATTGAAAAGGCTAAACAACAAATATAACAAATCTTTAAAAGTATAAGAGAAGGACAGAATAACTTAATTTGACACTAATATATATACAGATTTGGTTGAATAGTACAATTTAGGAAAAACGGACATGGCACAAGAAAAGACAAATAAGAAGTAACATGCGCACAACGATACAACAAGTTCTTCAAAAATAAAAAAGACATCACAAATAGGGGAAAACATCGAAGATTATAAAATAAACATAAAAAACAAGTCTTGCATTAAAATGTTATTATTGTGCCAAAAGTCAGCATAAGTCGTTGTAGACTCACAAAACTAAAATACTACCATTTAACTAATTACTGTGTATCCCATCTCTATTGGCATTAAAAATTCAAAAAGTAAAAGTAAGAAAATCGATGATGCAGTAAGAAATATCTTTTACAGTAATATTCGACATGGATACATGTCTGACTCTATTATGACAGCTACTTTGAAGTGTCAATGCTTCTTTTGGTACAAAAATATGTAATGTAAACTGAGAAATTCCATAACAGTGAACCAATTTCAAAACAGCCTTGTTGCCTTGGTATTTATTGGATAGGTCCCTCCCTTTCCTAATGACCCTAAGCCAAAAAGATTTAGGGTCAAAGTGTCAAACTATTTGTGCTTTTTTTGTAAAAAACTGTATTCTCAATTAAAAGTATATTAAAGAAAATTTATAAGAATTAGATAAGTTATAAAAGGGGTAACTGTAAGTGATTTGCTCACAAAATTAGAAATAGTAGCCTCTAAGAAAACATACATCATAAAAACGCTATTTTTTCAAAGGTTATCCACACAAACCCTTAATACATGTATATTGGATTATTTTGGACTATTTTGCTCTCATAGTACCAAGAGATCATATAAAAAAAAATTGGGACTTTGATGAGCTTGATCTTTACTATCCTATCACCTTATTCATATTTGTGATATACTAGTGCTGTTAATCCTGAGAGCAAGATATCACCCTCAACCAAAAATCCCATGTACCAGTCAATATCAAGTCCAAAACTGACATTGCTCTGCCCAGGCTGTCTCCCTCTGTTTTCCTTACCACCGCTGAACCTCGTACAGTTAAACAGACCCATAAGGACCCCATGCGGTTGGCTGCCATGAAAGAAGAATACTCAGCCTTAGAAAGGAATCAAACCTGTTCCTTGGTGCCCCTGCCCCCTCTAAAAAATGCAATTGGCTGTAAATGGGTGTTTTGTGTCAAGGCAAATGTTGATGGTGCAATGAACAAATACAAAGCCAGATTAGTGGCTAAAGGATTTCATCAACTGGATGGTTTTGATTTCCATGAGACTTTCTCTCCTGCAATCAAACTTGTTATCGTGAGACTCATTCCTACCTTAGCCCTCACCAACAGATAGGCCATTCAGCAACTTGATATCAACAAAGCCTTCTCAAATGGCATTCTTGATGAAGAGGTTTGCATGGAGCAACCTCCTAGCTTCATAGTGTGCAATCAATTTCACATATTGGCAAATTACAAAATACATGTTTTAAAATAAATTTAAGTTGATGTAGTAAAATACCTACCATGGTATATGATGGTATCTTAATAGTAATAATAATAATGGCAGACCAATGCACGACCTCCAACCATTTGTCAAAAGAGAAGAAAACATACCATGACAAACTCAACTCCAAGTTCAGGTTGGTCAAATTGAACCCGGTATCTACAATGGTCAACAGTCAGTATACTTCCATCATGAATTTCCCTAGTCTTTGGATGAATAGCAATAACACGCTGCCCAACTATTAATGGCTGGGCCAAATCAACAGGCAGGCCTTCCTTGGTACCAGCAAGAACTTCAGCATAATGTGATCTGACAGACTCCCTGTACTGATTAAGTTTATGTTTTTCTTCTATCAAAAATTGCTCTGAAAATCTCCGTGGTCTACCAAGAGAACTGCATAGGAGTAGCATATAAATGAAGCCTTTTGTAACACAAGTAGGAACAACTCCACTCAAAAGCTTAAGTGCCTATCTAGATAACATCCAAATGTACGTTTGAGGCATTTTTCATTCACCCAAAACAAGTTTTGTTGTAGTTGAAGTTGTATGAGTGATATTTTCTGTTCAAAATGTATGAGTGATGTTTTCCGTTCATCAAAAGTATGTTTGCAGTGAGTAGAAATACTTTTGAGAGAAGTGAAATTTTTGAAATTTTCTGATGTAAAGAAATCACTTTAGGTGTGGAACCCACAAAACCTATCTACACTTGCCTTAAAAAATAATTCTATCTTGCCTATCCTACCATTCAAACAACATCAATTATTGTAATGTAACGTTTATATTATCATTTCCAATGCAAATTAATTTCTTAAAACTCAACTCTCACAATATCAATTAAAATATATTTTTTCGAAATTAATTCTGCCAAAATTTAAAAAAGAGAGGCCCAAAGTTGTTACTCGCCATGTGAAGGCACACGAGTGACCCTTCAGATGAATCTTAAGGATATGCAAACATTGAACTCATGACCAATTGGTAGTAAAGGTTCTAGTACTATATGCCAATGAGGCAATGACAAATTCAACCCAAAATGCCTATGCCATCACCGTGTAGAAGCATATCAATGCTTTTAAATATTTAAAAGATTTAATCTAGAAGGTGATGGTAGTATAGGAACAAGTAAACATAAGCATTTCAAATCAAATACCTTCTAATGACTCCCCACTCAATACGAGTCAATCTGGGAACATGACCCAGTCCAACATGGTCCAAGTACTCTACAAACTCTCTCTTTGAAAACCACGGATAGTCAATAGCACTATAAAACCATTCAGAGGTGCACCATCGCCGCATTTGATATGAAGACAGACAATTAATAAGCTTTACCTGTGCCTATCAAAAAAAAATAAGCTTTACCTGTGTTAAAAAAAATATTCAAACATTTCCTAATATAAGATTAAAAATTCAATAAATGCCACTGCACACAAATAGAAGAAAATAAACCTTTTGACATTCAAAACTATTCCACCAGTATGTAGCAATGGATTTATCATGTTGACTGCTAAAAATATTTTCAGACATTGTAGGATCTTGTACCATCGCTTTTGGTTTTTCCATCTTTCTTCTAGGTCGGTCTCTGTTTACTTGACCGACTTGGTTAGTAGACAAAACTTTTATGGGGGAAAAAGATGAATCATCCCTTTCTATTTTGTCGTTAATATTTGAAGACATATTTCCTATGGATTTCACCATTTTTAGTTGTCTGGAATGCGCTGTACTGACAGATGATCGCTTGCCTTTAACCATGGACTTCTTCACCTCATCAGTAACCTATGATGAAGATATTTGGACACAGTAAGCACGCAAACATATACAAGACAATGCCAAGTTGCACGTGTATAAGACATACTTTTTGACAGAGCAAGGCAGCTTCATATAGAAGGTAAAATACGGTTAAGAAAATTCCAAAAAGCCAAATGTAAGCAAGTACGGTATATTTAATGTAGAATTGATAATGTAAAAATATGATAGATAGATAGATAGTTGATCAATCCCAATTTAGTGCACTTCTCAGGGATATTTTTGAATCATTTTTGGAGAGCTATTATATAAATCACTTACTTGGTTTGCTCTATTATGCAAAAAAGATGAAAAGATAAAATAAATGCAAGTCCAATTATCTAAGACCTAAAAAATAATCTATTTGTTTCATATAAAAAGGACCGGAGAGAGTGTTATATAAATGTATATATGTATATATATATAGGAAGCAACTCTGGTGAGAACACTTTGTTATTGTGATAAATGAGAACAACACATCTCAACCGTTAGATTATAATTAATTCAAAATTAATGGATCAGATTTATTATACTGTTAAAAGAGACACATGACTCAAATCTTCTTTTTCCTCTGATTGCCTCAACAAATTCCAGACAGGAGTCTCATCAGATATTAACAGCAAGATTGTCATTTCCATCCAAAGTTACAGGTCTGTTTAAAGTCAAAACCAGTTGGAAAAAAAAAAAGAGATCGAACAGGGACCTCATTCAAAAAAGATGAGACAAATTATATATTAATCTGGTACTAATAAATAATTCCATACCTTTATTTTCTGGGAACCACTTAAATGAGAACCAGTATGTGTTTCATCATTCTGCAACAGACAAGGTATTTTTTACTTACATAGTATATGCCAAAATACTACACCGAAAATGTAGAGAAAGTGAGTAACCATCAATTTTGCAATTGAATGCTGGAAAATAACCAGCTCTTACTTTTGCGGTAAACGATTTTTGTTTTCTTTTCCTGCTTCCTGCATTAAACTGGTACACTCCCTTTACTTCGGGAGCAGCAGCTGCTTTATCAGAAAAAACCTTGCCTGATTTTCTTGAACTGTTTCCATTATCTGTTTCCATTTTAGACTCATCAACCACATCACGGTTTCCTTCATTGAACTGCACAGATGACTCTGAGACACAGAAGACAGTATATAAAAAATTACACAATCATAAAGTTTAATGGAAAAAGATTGTCCTCGAATAAATAAATATTTTCTTTAGGGTAAAAAGTGATAAATTGTAAAATATTGTGCCATTTTATGAATATCTAAATGCGAACAGGACAGAAAATGATATGGTAAAACAGCACGAAAGAAAAAGAAATTCTCACTGAAGGGAATATATTAGCTGGGCTAAAGATAATTGTTATGTTGAATTAAAATGGTAAGATAGTTGGTTCAAAGGGTATCCAGTGAGATGATAAAGACTGCGAAAAAAGGTTTCTATTTCCTTTTGATAATCAAACAATCACACAGGCTGGTTTAAATAGAGCTACAATACTAATTTTGTACTATAAATCTAGGCCTAAGAATCAAGAAAGAATTGATTCCTATAAATGCCACAACTAAGAAAGGAAATAAAGTAAAAAACTTAGATGCCTTACCAGTGTCAGGGTTTGTTGCTGGCATCATCAAAGAAAGATCAGCCAAAGTTTTCAGAGCATCGAAAGCGGAACCTTCATCTACAGAGAGAGAAGCACAGAGAACGAGAAGACGTTAGGATGAATGCATTAAAAAAAAATGTAATTTGATTAGGAATAAGATCCCAATCTTAAAGCCCTGAGAAAATGGTAAAGGGAAAAGAGTAATAGACGCACACCACCTACTAATGTAAGATTCAATCAAAAAGTATTACCTATTCCTGTCCAAAAAAATTTAGGTTGAGTTACTAAATATAAAGGTTCAAAGTTTAAAAGAGAGCAATGTGCTAGAGCAACTAAAGTCCAGTTCAATTAATCTATCTTGCCTCCCATTCAACAATGAATTCTTATCCAATTTGGGTTAACTCATGCCAAAATCTTCCAATCAAAAATTTTAGGCCGATAAAAGGCTTTTTTATGCTTGTAATATTTCAGAGGCAAAACAAAACATAACTCCTGTTCCCAAAACAAGAAGTTATAAAGCAAATTGAAAGAATATAACAGAAAAATGTAACCACAAATCAATAGGTAAAACAACTAGAACATCATGCTTAAATAGAACATATCAGCCATAGTTGGAGCTTTTGCGGCATCTAGTTCAGTTTCAGATAGTTTTGCCCCTTGGCACAGAAGATTGATTTCTCTGTCACTTCCATATTTTTTAAACTTCTCTTTAGCTTATTAATTATTAGTAAGAAAGTCTTTTGCCTGTAATGGCTAGAAGAGAGGGAATAATCCCTCTAGAACACTGACTACGACTTTTACTCATTAAGTAAGAAAAGCAGTATATTCGGGAATCCAATATCCTTCTTTCAGTGAGAAATACACTAAGCTTCGCTTCATGACAAAAACACAAGATACCAACCAAGTTGTCACATTTTTGTTCCTTTTTCACCAAAACGGTTACCATCCTTGTTTAATAGGACAATTAAGCTAAGCACAAAATTTCAGTTAGTACAAATATATCAGTTGAAAAAAGGAAAACCAACTTTATCAAGCTGGGGAGTCAAATGCAATTACAAATTACCTTTCTCAAAAAGTATTTTTTTACTTTTCTTTCTAGGACCCTTGTAAGAAGACCTCGCACTTTTTGCATTTGCAAAGTCTGTGTCAAAACAGGATTTGAAGGAACTCTGATTTTTACCATCATCAGTCCCACTGGAGGCCTCCTTTATGCCATTCAAATGTTTGTTTATATTTTCCTCAGGTTCTAAGTTCTTTCTGTAGTGCATTGTTCCCTTTTCCTGATTCCTTCCTCTTCCAGTATTTTCTCTACCACTTCGATGAATTAATTTTCTAGAATAATCTCCATTATCACCTTCTGTGCTTCCTAAACTCAACTCAGAACTACCCTCATCCATGCGAGAGATGCAAAACTTGGCCCCGACTATTTCTGATTTAACATGCTGAAAATCAAAACTATCTACAATAAGTTTTTATTTTAAAGAATTTACACAAAAGAATAAATGAGATTATAGACGTAACTTATTACCTTCTTCCCAATTTTCAGATTGGGTGATGGCATGTTTTTCTTGTTTGGCGATCCAGAAACTTTTGAAGAACCACCTCTTTGTGAAGCCTCTGCCAATGCTAATGCAATTTTATGAGTGACATCATTTGTATCAACCATTTGTTTGGAGTCCTGCCTAGCAGATGAAAAAAACTTCCCCCCATTATCTTTGCCAATAGAATATGAAATAGGGACACGGGGAGTCCTTTTTCGAACAGCATGAGGCCTAATTCCTGAAATTATATAGCAAAGCACTAAGATCGTTAACAGATTTTACTTAAGCAAGAAATCCTTCATACTTTTAAATATTAAAAAATAGAGTATCTTCAAAGATTAGCGGCCATGCACATTTACAGTATGAGCAAAATTTACATGCAAATCTCATAAGAATAAATTTATTCTCATATTCATTACTGTGCAATATACAGTAGGAAACAGTCAGAATTGGTTAAGATAAGATAACCAACCTGTTACAAATTTGAAAGCTAAAGGACAAAAATAATGGATAAGATAAAGCCTCCCTATCACAAAACTAACAATTAAAAAAACTAATTACAAAACTAACTAATTCAGATTATATTACTAACTAATTACAAAACTAACAATTAATTTTTAGCGAACTTCAAAACTCCCCCTCAAGTTGGTCCAAGATATCAGTCACGCCTAGCATATTGATTGACAATATGTTAAAAATTAAGGTAGAAATAGTTCTTTAGTTAAAATATCTGCCACCTGTTGTGCAGTTGAAATTGAAACAAATGACATACAAATAGCTCTATCAACTTCCATGAAAAGTCTGTCAGTTTCTAAATGTCTAGTTCCATCACATTGTACTGAATTTTGGACATAACTTTGTTAGAATATTAGAAAATATCTTATAATATCTATTATATTATATTAGAGTATCTTGAGTTATTTCCCATGATCAATTTATAATCATAGAGATATCTTAGAATATCTCTCATTATTATTATTATGATTTGTTCCTAATTTAGGATTTAGTCTATAGTTCTCTATAAATAGAGATTAGTATTGAGTCTTTTTTAATCAAGTTAGCATAAAGCTATTACCAATAATATTCAAACTCTTATTATGTTCTCTCCTCCTTTTATCTAAAATCCCACAACTTCAACATGGTATCTAGAGCCTATTTTGATCCTCCTTGAACGATCCCGCCTCTATTCCGCTGCCGAGTTCCCAACAGTTTGAGAATATAATCATAGTTTCTCTTTTCCAACGTGACCATTCCTTTTTTCGAACCATTATCGTGACACATTCCGACACCGGTTTCACTTGTTTTCCGTTCAGTTCGCTACTGCCGCCGTCACCGCCACTGTTTCTGGCAACTTTTTCGACAAAAGACCACTCCATCAGCTTCACCTCTTCCAGATCGGTCCACACCTCAAAGCGCGCCGCTGAAAGCCACTGCACACGCCTCAATGTCCAACTCCCTTTTTCTGGTGAACATCGGTGAAAATTCCAACCAAAACATCTACCGACAACCCAATAAGGAACATTAATGAGATTTATTTCCAACAAGAAACGATAAGGAACTTCTTCCTAACCCTCCCCCTCAAACACTTTTTTCATCCTTGCAAAAAAGAGTAGACCTTCAGCTCATTGAAATAGTCACCAGTCCACTGCAAACCTGTATCACTGGCGCTAAGAGCTACAACAGCATACTCGGTGGGGCTTCCGTTAGTTAGACAATCGTGGCTCAAAACTAGTATGTACTATGTAATAGTACATACTTGGGCAGAATGATGATCCTTGCAACGAGTGAAAAATTGTATGGCAAGGATGAGGCAGCAGACATGCAACACCGTTTCAAACTCTTTGGCAGTGGCCATGGGGTGCATGGCCCTATTGTATGAGCCAATGTAAATGCAGCATTTTCCATGCCCAACACGTGCAACTGAGCATAAACACAGACTCCACCTCACATGAGGAGGATATGTTTGGTGCTTGAGGAATCAATTGAAGGTGGGAGAAAATGTTTGGGTTTTTCTCATATACAGGCAACTGAAGTTGTTGGATTGGCTTCTTAGTGTGCATCTTTGTTTTTGAGATGGTATTTTGGTTCTCCGCCGAGGGTAGAAACCCCGTATAATCGTTGAAAAAAGGAATGTCTAGGAGCGAAACACGCTAGAAATAACAATTGGTGCATGATCCTTCTTTTTATTAAAACTTCTATAAAAATACTTAACCAAACAAATTTTAGCTTAAAACTAATAAAAAAACTTCTACCTTAAAAACTATTTTTTAGCTTTAACCTTAAAGTAGCTTTTAATTCCTAAAAATTAGCTTTAAATTTTTCAACTAGTTATCAGTTATTTTTACCAAACATAGCTTTAATGGTTCAAAAAAGAAAACAAACAAAGAGTTAAATGAGAGGATTGAGGCAAAGTAATGTTCACATGTAATCTAACATACTAACTCACCAGAATGCCGCTTCTTCAACAATGACAGACAGCCATCATCTGATGCAACAGAATGTGGCTGAGAATGATCTGAAAAGTTTCCATCTAGTGTGTTATTGTCATTTGGATGTTTTCCCCGTGGACGTTTTTTAGACATTTTACATATTTCTGCATCTTCATTGCTTTCTTTTCCACTGTCACTTCCTCCCTGCCAATTAAAATTACTCAGATTTAAACTACGGTTACCTATATCAAGTTATACAAAATATAATAATTAACACTAACTTAAACCAGATACAGTTTAACATCCTTAACACTTGAGTGAAATTTATCTTATCAAGGAGCTTTTCTTTATGGCCTAGCAGACCCCATCTAGTGGGATAAGACTTGATTGTTATTGTCGTCGTAGTAAGTCTTCTCTTTCATTGTTTTATTTTCTAGGGGAAGCGTAGGGCAGGAAAGCAGAGGTTCTAGATCAATAAACCAATGATTGCTTCCCAAATACAGCTTTAAATAAACAGACAAAAGATAACTAATGCCAGCATTCACCTTTGTCGCAATAGATAATATACAAATAACATATTGCTATTTATATCATTTTTTATTAGCCTAATGTTAAGCAAAAGTAATTAACTAGTAACTAGTGGTTAACCTTATCTATATTTTTTTGATGTAATCAAAAAAATAATTGCATTTCCCAAACAACTCTTTTGATAGATCTAGTATAAATGGGTAAGGGAAGAGAGATAGATATTAAATGAAACTAGTATTATGATTAACAATACTCTAAGAATAATTCTTGTGGAGCTGTGTACACGAAAACAGAGAAATATAACTGTTGTAAACCAAATAAATAATAACTGCTAGAAACTAACACAACCTTTAGGAATTAAAGAGCCTAGTCTCTCCCAACCAATCTAACATAAAAACAATTGAATGCCTATCAATTTCCTACCCTTATTCTATTTAAAACATGGAATTAAATTTAACTGGGCCCTGTTATTTTGGCCTGCGCCTAACATAAACCTTTGTAATAGAAGGCCTACTAACACCTTTCTTTTCATTTAATTTTGCATGGAAACTTGTTTTATCGAAGGGTATTTTTATAATAATAGCATTAAATATGGTCAAATTTGTTAAATTTTGCTTATATATTGAACCGCCAAATGTGTCTTTTTTTTTCTTATATTTAAGACCAGAATAGTAAGTCCTTCTGAAATTAAAAGCATTAAAAAATAAATAAACCCTCAACCTATTGGTCAGAAAATTCTTCTATTTATTGTCCTTTGTAGTGGAACAAACAACCTCTAGTGTCCTTTTCAGTTCAGGTATGGTAAACTGAAAAGGCCACAATTTTCTTTCTACTCATTGACATGTATGTGGATGTATTTGTATTGATAGAAAAGAGACTCTTTAGAATTCCACTATAACTGAGCCAAATGAAAGTGAAGTAATATATACCTAAGATCATGACACATGCCAGTTACACAGAATAGCAAAACTCAGTGAAAAAGTGGCATATCGTTTAAATTACCAATTTTAAGAAAACTCCTTTCAGAATAATACAATTTATTTTCATCAAACAACTGAAAAGGTTTTGAAGAGGAGGGTAATATACAATATTGCATCTGAAAACGAAAGCAACTTAGCACAGGAATGTTATAAAAACAGGAATACCAATATAAATGTTCACTAAAACTTGCCAAAAGTTTAAATTCATTCTTACCAGTATACTATAGTGATCTGTCATCATTGCTATCAGTCCAACAACAGAAGCAGTGCCCTCTGGAAGGGATAAGTATGCCTAAAAATAAGCCAAAGAGTAACGTGTTTTATAAATAAATATACCGCACTATTGAGATGTATATCTTAACCAACTGACGTTAACTAAACTAATACTTCAGTAAAATGTAACATAAATGTAGTTCATTTGTGGGATAGGAAACAGCGATGATGGGTCACAGATGTAATTCATTCTGGTCCAAAATCTAGGAGAAAAGATCAAGACAAAATTAATCTTGCACTAATTGCTTAAATATTTAAAACAGATATTTACTTAATAATTATCAAATTTTTAGACTTCCGTTCTCTATTTTCTATCTCTTTTTCTTGTTCCTCGCATAAATCTTCAGAGAAGTAAAAATAACCAAAGCATTCACTTGTTTAAAACAGAAACAATGAAGGATAAAAAACTTATTTTCCAGCTGTGTAGGAAAAGATACAAAACAACTCCAGAAAGGGTAAAATACAAAACTCGCATTAAGTATATGCCTGTGCGTGAATGTTTAATGTATGTGTTTTATAATCCTTTTATAATAAATAGTGAATACATGAGGTATGCATGTTGGAAATATAAGTAACTTGATCGAGATGTTGAAGCATGTGCTGCACTTACCCTGTTCATAGTGTACAAGGCTTCTACCATTTCCATGTTCCTATTACGTACTGCAAGAGCAACCTGTACACATAGGAAAAAATGTTCCTGAAGGATGACATGTTTGGTAATTACATTGCACTAGGAAATAGCAGTGCATTAAAGAAGGTAAATTCACCAAACAAGCCACAATCATGATCCTGCAACTTTCCATAGAAATTCTAGCAGTATTTACTAGATATATAGTTCTTTTATTAGACAAAAACCCGATGGTGAGACTTGATTCTCAACCTGTATTCAGTAAAAAGCACCGTATTACTAAATACTGTAACTAACCTTCTTCCAGTCTTTCCCATATTCACGGTAAGCTTCATAGAAACATTCAAGCTCCTCCTTACTCCATTGTGGCCCTAACATGTCGGCCAATTTTCTCTTCTGCATAGCGTTGAAATTTGATAAACAATTATAAACTAAGAAATAAAATCCTGGCCGATTTTATCAAATTTTTCTTTTAATCTTGCTAACACCTAATTTGATATAGACAAAGTTCTTTTTTTCCTAAAAAAAGTACTATGATGACTTCTATTCAGCTTGACTAAAGGAGCATTGTCAAAAAGGCAACGAAAAAAAAACAATTGCAAAATAGAAAACTTATTTCCTATATTCTAAGTACATGTATTCAAAAATAATTTTGTTACAAATAGGTTAAGAAACAAACTCACCTTCGGAATACCAGGACTCGCCTTCTTCCTAATCTTGCCAGTATTTGCTGCATCTTTATCTTTACTAGATGCAGCCTCGCGAATATTAGAGAACCTCTTATTTACACTTCTAGATTTCCTGGTAGGGCCCATGACTGATTTCCTTGATTGTCTAAAAATCGCCAAAAAGGAAGGGGAATTTCAATAGCATCCTACCACCAAAAAGAGAGAGAAGGAGATACAGAAAGAAATTATAGAAAATGAGGCTCTAGATGTGACGGTCTAAAACATGTTCAAAATTACCAGTTTCTGAAATGACACCTCCTTTCCCTCTAAAAGCGGTGTTGATGAGGAATCACAGGTTCAAAACCCAGAAGATGAAAGTCTGTCAATGAAAAATATAGCGTAAGATACAACAAAGTAGCGGGTAATCACATAAAAAAACATCTGCATTTGACTGCATGTATAATGCAGGTTTTACAGCTACAACTATAATTTATGATAATAATTATCAAAACACCACTGTTCAAGCTATTAATGCCAACTTGAGCATCGCTTTGGGCACTAATAATTTGTTTATATATATCAGGCAAGATGTTACCAGAATTTACAGATAGAAACTACAACTTAAACTATAAACAACAACAATAACAAAAGCAACCAAGTCGTTTACCACAAGGTTGTTCAAAGTTCAAACTAAAAGTTGAACAGCTTAAGCAGAAACTAGAGTCTGAATACTCAGTTAGACAAAAAGCAACAATAAACGCTGGACAACACTTGAGACAAAGAACACTTAACGCCAGCTGCTCTTTCCCTGTGAGGGAAGTGCGTGTACCAGTGATGATCAACAATGCACAACAGGACTTAGCCCAACCAAACTGCATCAAACTACTCTTCCAATTACAAATTTTCACCTACACCAGAAAAACATAAGCTTCACAGCACAGATCGAAGTCTCTAACATCGACAGTGCAACCTTTGACCAGACCAGTGGTTAGCCAATCCAAACATCCACAAAGGATTTCAGATCCCATCCGACTCTCTAATCTTAATAGTTTCCATGTAGTTAAAATCGCTTAATGAACTGGTTTCACTATCTTCCACCACTGGTA
The DNA here is from genome assembly GCA_037974755.1 of Cicer yamashitae. NCBI lineage: Eukaryota > Viridiplantae > Streptophyta > Magnoliopsida > Fabales > Fabaceae > Cicer > Cicer yamashitae. The sequence continues at coordinate 5,121,894 of JBBPBQ010000002.1, forward strand.
GGTAATCCTCGAGAAACACACAATCACATACATAACGATTAATTGACAACAAAATCAAAACCTATAAATGCAAACCAACCACAGGCTGAAGAGAAATATTCCAACCAAATAAAGCATTGACATTTGACAGTATTCAATTCCAAAAAATTTCACCTTCTATAAATAATCTAATCTAAACAGTCTAAAACCCATGAGAACACAACGGATTAAAGTTTCTCAGTGATCCCTCGATTTTCCCGCCAACAAAAAGAAAATCCAACACCGAAGCTTGAATTTCAATTCAGCTCTAAGATAAACGAAAATAAGGAAAATAAAATAAAATTGCAGCTGCAGTTGAGAAACAACCACTTGCCTTGCATGTACGGTGAAGAAATTCAAAAACCGCACCGAAAATTCTCCAAACTTAACATAAAGATGATCGAATTAGTTTACCCCTAATACCCAATGAAACCACGCATTTTACTTTAATCGAGTTCAGAAAGTTGAAACCGAGTAAGATTTTACAGAAATTAACCTTTGATCTGAGAAACGGAAAGTAATAACGCGGAATTGAAATTGGGAATCGAAAACGAAGAAAAGCCCTTGACATTGGCAAAGAGAAAATCAGTGAGATGAAATTAAATTAAAATAAAAATTGAAAGGAAAAAAAAAAGATAATTGAATTGAGAGATGAAGCTCACTCACCGATGGATGAAAGAGAAACTAGATTTGAGGGAGAGATCTAGTGAAGTGGTGGAACAGGAAAAAAAAAATGGAGTGGAGAGAATATAATAGTAGAAGAGAAGAGAAGAGAGGATGATTTGTGAACAACAACTCGTACTTGTCTTCTTCTTTTTTTGCTGGCTAAACAAATGAAATCGGGGGCATAACCGCGAAACTTTAAAATATTATTAGTACCACACTTTATTTATTTATTTTCCTTCTTTACGGTTTCATTTTCTGCAATTGGAGTAAACTCCCGTGATCTTTCACTCCTACTTGAAACTTTTATTGACGAGCTATTAGTTGAAATTTAATTAACTGTATTTTACCAAATAAATGTTATTAATTTTATATTCATTTAAAGTTTTAAATAAATAAAAAAGTTGACAAACTGTATTTCATAAATTTGACATTAAAAAATTTTTTAAAAATTAAATATTTACATGTCAAAACTTTTAAATTAACAAAAATTTTGAATATAGAGATAAATAATTAGTTGTATTTCAAAAGAATTTCAAATAGTTAAAAAGGACAAAAATATATTTTCCTATATTTTATAGGAGGCGGGGTATAGGTCCTTAAACATTCATCCTTAATTTATTAATTAATGATCGATAATACATAGTTTATATTTTTAAGTGAGCTATTCACTTTAAATAAATTGATTTTTTAAGTTTTTTTCTTATAGAATAATTGAGGTTTGATTCTCTCATAAGAACATGTATTTTATTATTATTGTATCTTTCAGATAAAAATGTGAGAAAATATATAAATTATTGATAAATCATACATAAAAAAATTGTGTATTTAACAATTCTGTATCTTTTAAATAAATTATGGATAAAAAAAGTTAAAAATAAATTATAATATATTAAGTAAAATTTATTATAAAAATCATACATAAGATAAATATGTCACGATCACATAGTTAAAATAGGTGTATTTTGTTAAGAATGTTTCTCTTTAGTATATTATACATAAAAAGTGTGAGAGAAAATAATATATTAATTAGCGTTACCCATGCCAATTAGCCCAGCCAAACTTCTTTGAGAGATAAATACCAATTTTTCTCAAATATATTTTTTCTCTTCTTCGTTCAACGAAATGGGGTGCTTTTGAGTTATATTTTAACTCATAATCACACTTGCACGTCTTTTATCTTGTTTTGATATAAATAAGTGGTTTAGACGTAAATAAAATTTATTGTGTTTTCTTTTTTGTGATTTTACTATATTAGTGTGGGGTTGTTTGATTTACTGTATTAGTACGGTGTTCATTTGATTTTTTGTCTTGTTGCAGTGTTCATTTAATTACTGATTCGACTAGGTTGTCAACGCTGTAAATTCGAAAACATGGGTATTCCAATCTCTCTGACTTTGTCACATTATTTATGGTCATTTTGCCGTTTTATACTATTAATTTGAATGTTGTGAGTTTATTTACAAATTCATCTTTTACATTTTAGCAATATTAAATATGTATTTCTATCTCATATACTATACTAATTTGAATGAATAAATATAATTTTATTTTTGTAAAACAAAATGTTCTAATTCTATACAAATGTTAATAGAAAATTAATCTCTATATTTTTTCTTTGACATTAAGTTCCTACGATATTTTTTATCAGCATTTATACTCTTATAAAATCAAAATAAACTGAGCCTTTTATTGGAATCCTATCAAACTCCACACTTTATGCACATTGATAGAAATTTATGTAAAAAAATAGTTAAAAACTCAATTTTTAGATCAAAATTCCTATTAATTTGAGTTTCTTGAGATTTTGCAATCTATAAATTTATATTTTATTCATCATTTGTTAAAAAAAATTGTGAAATAGGTGTTTACAGTGTTCAAAACATATATACAAAAATCATTAAAAATACAAATGTACATGTGAGTTGACTTAAAGTGATTAAAATTGTTGGCGAGAATTTATGGGAACTCAAATTTAGAAAGAAAAAAAAAAACATTATAAAAACTGAAATTCTATTGAACCACATTAATTATAATTTATTATATAAATTATACACAAAATATAGATATTTATCGATGGTCAATTAATTAAATAATAAATAGGTATTTTATTACTTATAGATAAAAATGTGGTGAATATTATAATATGTTAATTATAATTTATTATATAAAATATAAACGAGACATGTGTTTGTAATTGGCGCATAAAATGAGCAGTTTTTTATGTTTAGTTTAGTAGAAAAATCATTTATTGATAAATAAATCTGTACACGAAAGTGCACAGAAATAAATTGCATTTAGATTATTTTACTTGCAACTAAATAATATTTTATAACAAACTTCTAAATATTTTAGGTCATGCTATTACAAACTCAAATATAAAAGTAAAAAAAGTCACGTGCATTAGATAAAAATGTAATTAAAATCTAATGTTATTATCTTACGATAAATAAATTTTCATAAAAGAAAGAAGAGTAATTATAAGGTCTGACTAATTGTCAGTATAGATTGGATTATAATATATGATTATAAAATTTTGAAAACTTCAAAATATTAATTATATATGGTCAATATTTATAAATTATTAGATGTGTTGCAATTAGATCAACATAATATATACATTTTATATGTTTGGCGAAATTTTTAGTATTACAAAATTTGACACAATGCTAAAAGTATGATACATTTTGGATTGTTATTTTATTGATTCGTGGTTACTATTGAAAATATGGAGAATAAAAGTATTGATCCGAAAAATCGAGGTAATGTGTATATTGAAAATGATAATTTGGATAAACAAAATCTTGATGTTAAAAATAGTGATACTTCTTATTGATGAATAAAATCTTGAAAATTGTGCTTAATTTTGTAACCTTATGAATTTTTTATGTTATTGATTAAAAAGCGACTATTTTTTATGTTATTTATAAGGGTGTCTTTTTTTGACGTTATTGATATTATTTATAAATTTTTTTATATTATTTATAATTTAAATAAAAGATGATTCTTTTTGAATTTTTAATATTTATTATTGAGAGTTAAATTTTTAAAATTAAAATAAAGTATCAAAATTGTTTAAGACGGTATTAATAATTACAAATATATAACTATAAAATTGAGGATAGTGGTTTTTTTGACAGAGTGTTTTTTAGAATTAAAATAATGTTATTCACATACTATAGGTATGACAATGTGCTTGTTCGTGCATACTCTTTGAGAAGAATAACTTGTTTCACGGATGGAAACTTGTTTCATTCCCTAAATTGCACACTAAAGACTAAAAAAACTATCATTTTTGTACACAGTAAAGTAAAAACATTTGTATTAAATGTAAAAAAAAGAAACAAGGTTTTAAAAAAGTGGAGAAAATACTTCTGTGAATATCTGGATCACATGTGATTTGATGATATGTGTTCAAGTCCAGAATCCAACATTATTTTAGATCAAAATTTCAATTTTAAATAAGTTTTTTTTTTTTACAGGAAATTTAAATATTTTTATAAAATTAATTAAAATTTTAAATAAGGTTAATTAGTAGGTCTTTTATATACTAGTATTACTTTAATTTAAATATCTTCTTATAAACAAAAATGTGGCATTTTTTTTTGTCTATGTCATAAAAGATGAGTAATTTGAAACAATTTTTGTCCGAAATTATCTTTTATATATTATTTTTTTAATTATTTTATCTATATAATTAATTTTCACACGAATCTATTATTTTTTTTTTGTGTTTTTCGTTATCTCGTCAATTAAGTGTGGCTTTATTTAATTATTCCGTCTGTTTGTAGTGTTTTTTTTGTTCATATTAACTTTGATCTAAGTTAGACAATTTCAATCAATTATTTCGATATTGTTAATGTTGTAGATCCAAAAATATAAGTAATATAGTTATTATAATTTTGTTAAATTTATAAAAAAAAATTATTTTATATTATTAATTTAGATAGATATTGTGAATCTATTTGAAGATTTATTATTTTTATTTTTGATGAATTTGTATTAGTATTATTATGGACTTATGTACTATTTTAACATAAATAAACGAATATTATTTTTAAATAAAAAATATAATGTGGCCGACATTTTGGTGGTGTTTGCTAGAAAACAATGGGTATATAAGTAGCAGCGTCCAAAAATAAAAAGAGTAATTGCGGCAAATGACTGTTGTTGTCCAATCCATGCGTCATATATGCATAGTCAAAACTTTTCGTCTAGTCACACTCGTTGGCATGTAAATACATCTATGCCGTCCGTTTCTTCTATCACATTCACATTTCATTTCATCTCAGCCCTTCCCTCCCTCTACTATTCTTTCTCACCAACTCTGTCACGTTTTTAAATCTTTCAGCCACTAACTCATCCACGCGCGTTAGAACTACGTCATATTCACTTCCCACCAGGATTCCTAAGCTACAACTACCATGTGAGTAACGAGTAACTACGAAGATAAAAATGAAAGAATTTGAGAAGTTGGTAAAACGAACAATATTCCATATAATATAAATCATTTATTTAAACATTAATTATTGATATTACTTATTTCAATGCTCACAGCTAAATCCAGAATAAACAAACATTGATGCTATATATCTAACCATGCAATCTATCTTCACGCCCGTATATGAAATAAGCTTTAATGTTGTTGAAAACAAAGTTCTAAATATGACCACTTTGATTCTATCAAAAACCAAAAAAAAATAAATAAGTGAACCGCGATATTTTAACAAATTGTTTAGTAATTAACATCTATCTTATATATATTATATACAATAAATATAATTAGTATGATATTGTTTTCTATATGTTTAGACACATTCGTCTTCACACTAATATATGTTTTGTGTATAGTTAATTTTAATTAACACCTTTTTTTTTTACGTTTTCGTTAAATAGATATTATAGAGACTCGATGATAATTAGTTATACATTTATCTTCCAGTTAATTATTTTATAAAAAATCATCTTTTAATTAAATAATTGACTATTGTAAATATTTATGATGTGTATTATGTATATATTAAATTATAATTAGTAGATTGCACGTGTATGAATTTATGTTTTACTATTGAAAATTCATTATCAAAATTACTATTTAATTAAAGAGTCGTCAAACACATCGACTCGACTTATCTCACATTAATTTAAAGTTGTTCGATCCAACCAATTTCGTTATTGTAATGTAATTTATTAAGAATAATTTATGGACTGTGTAAACCAATAAATCAATCAAAACTATTTTTGTATTTCAATATTTTATTATTTAATTAAAAAAACAAAATAAATATAACTACAACACAAACGAAGAGTGCTGAATATGGCACATGAATATGTTAACGAAAAGCAAGAACACAAGCATGTAGCATTTTAAAGAAATTAGAACCATTACGTGTGTCTTTTGGTATAAAATCATGCGTAGGTAGATTGGTATGAAATCAAGAACCCAAAATAATTACTGCGTTTATTCATTCAAGCATTTTTCAACGCAAATACTCACAATCACCGTTGACCATATTTGCCTACTCTTCTAAACTAGCAAAAAAAAAAAGGGTCATTTTTTAGAGTGAGCCAAATTTGCTTATAATTAATATTATTTTTTATAAATTATTTTAACTTTTTAAAATTGTTACGAATCAGGCCAATTATCAGTCGTTAGTCTGACCTAATCCCATTTTTATTTTAAGTTAAATCAGATAAAAAAATGTACATATTTTTTACGTTTGATCTTTAATAAAATGTGGACTGAATAAGTCAGTCTATTGAATTCAATGGTTTTTTTTGGGCCAAACATGTTTGATTTTTTTGGACCCGATAAATTGTGACAGCTCTAATTAATTACTAACATATATTGTTTTTTTAAAAAAAATTTGTTAATATTAATAATTAATAGTTGTTAATTTTATTATAAAATGAATTTAATTTATTATATGTTTATTACTCTCTCGTATAATAAATTATAATTAATATGTTATAATTTTTTTTGTAACAAAAAAATAATTATTAAAAAGAGGAAAGAAAAAGTGATGTGACATAAGATAAAAAAGAGTGATAAATGATAAAAAAAAATAAAAAATAATATAAGAGTACTAGAAAAAGTAAGCAAGATAAAACCGTCTTGGATTTTAAAGAGATATCACAAAATCTAGGAAAATTAGATTGAGGTTTTTTCTAGCCATTTGGTTATAAATTTGTTAGTATATTTGCACGATAAACCATTGTAGTATATCATATTTTATTTACTTTTGTATAAAAATAATATTAAAGAAATATATTGTTAATAATTAAATACATATTTATCTCTTAAATAATTAATTTATTAATAATTATATTTTAATTAATCGATTAATAACTGCATTTGTTCTATGTATCACTTATACAATAAATGATATTTAGTCACAATACAAAATAGAAGGTCATTAAATATATTATCAATAGAATATACACTTCTCTTTAATTTAATTAATCGGTTAAATATATCATCTTTGAATTAATTGACCGATAACAAATATTTATTTTAAGTACTTTTTTTTTTTTACGGATCCTATGTATAGTTTGTATAATATGAGTGTTATAATTTTTCTCAATTTTACAGGAGACGTTTAAATTATACACTAATGATGAAATACACGCAATTTGTTATCATAAGTGATGATAGCAAAAGAGAGATAAATAATAAAAGATGATGAGAGAGAGTGTGATGCATCATAAGAGCATAGACCATAATGGATATCATCTATGGAATGCAGTACTTGTTCTCATACGTGCGTTCGGAAAAAAAGTTCATATTTGAACCTGTCGTTGCGTGAACATCAACTCGTTTCCATAATCTTTAGACACCGACCATACACACTGGTTGAATTATCTAGGAAGAATAATTACCGAATAGTACTTCAATTTTGTGAAAAAAAAAAAAAGAATATGTTTTAACTAATCATCATCTCTGCGTGGGGCCCCACCTACTTTTACCATTAAAATGTATTATTTTAACATTTATGACATATTAACTACTATTATTAAAATGTAATAATACAGAGTTAGTGTGAGACATGGTTTTTTAAATATATTGAGTTAGAATGATTGATTATTTATTAGATACTACTATTTAAAAAAATCATAAATGTGTACGTGAGATCCATTTAAGCGCTCATATAACACGAATAACATTTTATATGAAAATAATAAAAAATATCACAACTCAACTCAAATATAATTTAATAATTTTTTAAATAAACTCATAAAATATTACAAATAAAATATTATAAATGATAATTTATTTCTACAATGTTCGACTTTTAAAAAATATTTCATTTTAAGAAAAATCAAAATGTTCAACTTTTTAAATATTCACCGTGTCACATTTTTATAATACGACTATATAAAATAATTAATTTTATTTTTTAATAGCAGTTTTCGTCTAGGGGTGTAACTATCTATTCTCCTTGTTATTTATTTTTTTATTTAAACTTTGAGTGGAGAGTCACCCATGCCATGGTGCAACACTTGACCTTCTTTTAGTTTTTTTTTCTTTTTTTTTTTATATTTACTAAAAATAAGTTTTAATATAAATTTTAATTATTCATTAAAATAAATAAAAAAATACATTAAGCGTTAAAATTCATTAAGTATTTTTTGTTATACTATATTTGTTTGTCTCATTTTTTTAATCAATAGTTTATCTTAATTTTTTTAAAGAAGATCCTTCCAATAGGATGTGCATTATAACCAAAATCAACGTGAAGACAAAATATCAATAAAACACAGCTATGTATCATACCCAATTATAACAAAAAATCATTCTTTGATGTTATAGCACATCTGTCTAATATATGTAACTTTTTATGTATTGTATTATTAATTTAAATTAATAATTAGTATTTATACTATTTTTTTATTATTTATTAAATGTATGTAAAAAACAAATAGAAGAGAGTTGGAGGTAGCACCTATGGGCGGCCGTTCATCCAAATTTAAAAATAAAAATTAATAAAGAGTGTACATTGTTACATCACGAAGATGCGATCTATTGCTGAAACATAATGTCTGTTCCTTTACATGGCCACGTTCAAAAAACGCAATCAAGTGAATAATTAAAAAGTAAAATATTTTGATATATTTATTTTAAAGTGGTATATTTTATATTATTTTTTTTTGAAAAAAGCGGAATACCGTAGAAAAAATCATACAAATGATAGTATTGACTCAAACAAAAGCATTCAAAATATATAAAACCGGTATATATTACTATAAACATACAAAATAAAATAATAAAATTGTATTATAACTAACATCGACATAGATATAACAAATATATAAATAACTATATTTATTTATACACTTGTGAGTGTGGGGGCAAGGTGAAAATTAAAGTGTTCGTACCGTGGTCATATCCTCTTCATTTTGTGGGCAATGATCTAAGCTCATAATTGTATCAATATTGTGCCTTTTTACTATATCCATAGAGAAATATGAATGGCACAAGAAAAGAGACGGTTGAAAACAAAACAGAACACCGTATTAATCAAATATACATTTTTCTACGATATAATTGATCAATAAAATATAATATTTAAACTAATTAATTGGTGACAAATATCTAACATCTATGGCATAAGTGCACCTCAAATAATAAAATACTTTAGGAACATTTGATATGCTTCGACGCAAATTTGAACCCACAATATTCCACTTTTTCATACTTAGAGTTCATAAATTTCGTTGATATTTTGTATGTTTTCCATGTATCTCACCTATTAGTATTTTTGTTGTAGTCAAATAGTATAGATGTTAAACTCATTATCTTAAATATCTTAAATATAAAAAAAGTAGAAAATTATGAGTTCAAACTTATCCCTCTTAGTATCAACTTCTAATGGATTCAAACATATGCTTTTAAGAGTGAAATTATAGTTAATCTAAATTTATTTATTAAAGTACCTTTGAAAAAAAATGGAATTTTCCTTGCACAATTAATAACAAATGGAACTAAATCCAATAATGGAAATAGATATTAATTTTATTTCCATTTGGTGAAGTTGAAAACAATCATCCCTACTCTTTAGTGTGCAAACAACGCTAACATGCGTTTTTTTTTTTTCCTTTTGTATTGATAAATTTTTTTTATAAGAAATAATAAATGAAAAAATTGAAAGAAAAATGTTACACATATTTTTTTTATCCTTTTATATATAGGTATAGTTAGATATTTTAAAAACACATTTATATAATTGAATAAACAAATATACGATTTTAAGTAAAATAGTTTAAGGATGAAATTGAAAGTAAAATATCACATCAAAATTTGATACTTTCGTGTTTGTCTGTTTGCTTTAATTTCTATTGTGTTTCATTGTATATATATAATATTTGGTTTATTTTAACTCATTAGTTTCAATTCTATATTATATTTTTATTTAAATTCATCAAAACATCAGTGTCAATATTCATGTCATCTTTATATATAAAAGTCGCTAAGTTACTACATTAAAATTTTCCTCCTAACACGATGACAATTTTGTTATTTTTAAGACTTAATTATTTTAATTAAGTATTTAGTTTAATATTCATATTAATTTATGCTTTTATTTACTTCATACTTATCAAGATGTTTTTTGTTTCTGTATTTTCTTTTATAATAATATGCTCTCTTGCCTATTTATTATTATTATTATTATTATTATTATTATTATTATTTGATTTGTCTCTTCACTTTATGCTGTTTTCAATCACGTTATACTTATTTTTTCGTACAATACCTATTATACACACATATCAAAATATTCATTTTATTATTATTTTTCTTTTTCCTTTTTATTTTTATGTTCACGTTACAAATCCAACTTACATATGATACGTAAATTTTGATCGGTTTAAATATGTCTTTGGTCCCAATAGATATATAATTTTTTGAATTTAGTCTTTGTATTTTTTTTTATTTAGTCCCCGTAAAATCAGAACAATCGGTTTTGGTTCCTAAAAAATAGCTAATAAATTGTCATGACACGTGGACCTATAAATACACACTAACACATCATCTTTTATGATATATTAAAAATTAAAATTTTTTATATTATTAATTAATAAATTTATTTATTGAGCATTTAACAATTAATGTTATTTTATAAGGAAAATATGAATAAAAATTAAAAAAAGGGTTTAAGGGTTTTTAGAAAGTTTTTTATTCTTTTAACATTGATTTGACGTTATGGACTAAAGTCGACCGTCTTTAATTTTACAAGGATTAAATAAAAAAAAAACTTACAGAAATTAAAATAAAAAATAATATATTTACAGAGAGCAAATACATATTTAAACTATTTTTATATTTAATATTTATTTAAAGTAGCTGTCACTTAGACAACTATCTTGACATATTAACTTATACTAACTTAATAAAAATTCGCGGAATAATTAAATTAATCACAATTATACTAAAAGACTCGTCCTAAATAGACTCGTTTTTTTGGATAATTTTTTTGTAATATTGCAAATACATCAAAAAAAATAATTCAAAACATATATGAATTGCGTTATTTTTTACATAAACTAAAATGAAATGTTGAAAATTTATAAATACTAATTAAAAACATATTTAACTTTTATTGATATGGTGCTATGTAGATTAATCGTAACACACATACATCTTACGTTAAAATTATTAAACATCTTGTGTCAGGTCACCTTAAGACCAAAATTGATAAAACACGAGTCCCAGATCTCAACAAATCGATAGCTTTTAAGTATATTTAAGCCTAAAAAGTTAAAATTATTTAAGTAAAACAACTAAAATGCATCACGTGTATACAAAAGTGCAACAATTGACGTACTTAATTACAAAATTTTATACAGCAAAAACAAAAAAAAACATTAAAATTTTAATAAAATTACCATTAAATAGTATTATTAGCATTAAAATTTTTATTATTAGAGTATAGCTTTAGAGTTTGCTTTATAAGTGTGTATTATGCAATGTTTTATACTATTGTGTAATGTCTTAAAATATTAATTTTATATTGATTATTTATTATATTTTTAATTATATAATTATATAAAGTCATAAATATAACCTGGTTAAAAATTCGTAAACGTTATTCTTAAAATAAAATTTTCCCCGTGCACTGCACAAGTCCGGGATCTAATAATTATATGTTTTAAATTTGAATTTTAAATTTTGAGAAGATTTTGTCGTTAAGGAGTTATCTATAACTATAGTGTTGATTTTAAGTTTAAATTTGAAATAAAATTTAACTGTCAAGATAAACTTGCTCAAAACAATATCGGACCAAAATTAAGAGCTATCTTTGTTTAATAGTATAGGCACAGGTGTTGGTTATTATTATTTGGAAGATTAAAGATTTTCTTATTGAATTAACATAGAGTGACATAATTAGTAGATAGTTGAAATCATCACTGAGGTGGTAATTGATTCGATTTGTGATTAATGTGTATCAAAAAATTATTATAGAGAGAAGTAAGTCTCTTAAATAGATCTATGTTCGATCATTCAAATGATTAATCATCAACTTTCAAATGAGGAATACCTTAAACAAGCAAAAAAAAAATTATTTATTGAATCCAAGCTAACCTAAATCAAAAATCAGTTAAAAACATCTAAATAATACATTACTCCTTCTGAATTAAAATATTCGCCATATTTGATAATAAGTAACACAGTTAAAAAAATGTGATGAAATAAAGAATCATTTCAGTTTTTAATATAACAATAATAAATTTTTTTCCGATTATACTATTTAATTAATAATATATACATTACTATCAATTTATTATATTCCTCTTTGCATTGACACTGTTGAATACACACATAGTCGACAAAAGTAATTAGTAAAAATATTATGTTTATTTCAATAATATTTTTTTTTTAATTTGTGTAGAATAATTAAATAAATTATTCATTTTGAGAGAAACAGAGAAAATATAAGTTAAAATATATTTGAAAAAAAAATGTAGATGAATAGATGAAGATACTAACATAGCCGAAGTAAATTCTTGTGAACTTTTTACCACTTTTAAGGAAGATTGTCTTAAGGCCACGTGGAGCCAATAGGTGCATCTAACTATCTCAGGTTTTTTTTCTTCCCATCTGCATCCAACACCAGCCCATGGCCATCAGGATTAATTAATTGGTTAATACTTTTCGCTAATACTTTTTGCTGATAATTAATTGGTTATTAATCAACGTCGACATGACCTTTTGTATTAATTCTAATATACAAAAGGACAAATCTGTCATATCACGCTGCGTATTGACTCTCACACCGGCACTTGTGCACGACCACAAACGGAACCTAAAGTTTAAAGACATTTTAGAAACCCTTTTCATCGATGGCCCAAAAATCTCACACTCGTTTGTTTTGTTTTGTTGGTTACCTTGCATATTCAAGTTCAACTACTATACTGTTACACTCTAATGAAAATAAACAAATTCAGAATCTACTAATCTAATCAGCTTCCTATATAATTCTGTTATAAATTATTTTATAAAAATTCAGGATATAATAATGTCACCATTTGCTTATTTATTTTTGTTTCAAATAGTTTGATAAATATTTAGATTCTTATAATCTTTTAAAAATATTTTATAAAAAATAAAATCTACTAATCTCATAGTCATCTTATTTAATTTTGTATTAAATATTTTGATAACAATTAATAATCTACAAATTTAATCAGATTCTTATTTAATTTTGTCTTAAATATTTTGATAAAAAAATTAAGAATCTCCTAATCTGAACATCATCTGATTTAATTGTCTTAAATGTTTTTTAAATTGTTTTTTGTCTTAAATATTTTTCAATCTTTCATAGATCTACCATAGATTTATAATTCTTAATAAAGCAATCATAATAAATACTAATAATAACAAAAAAATCTACTAATCTTATAATCATCTTATTTAATTTTGTTTTAAATATTTTTATAATAATTAATAATCTAAAAATTAAATCAGCTTCTTATTTAATTCTGTCTTAAATATTTTGATAAAAAAATTAAGGATCTCCTAATCTAAACAGCATCTAATTTAACTTTTTCTTAAATACTTTTAAAAAAAAAATATTGTCTATAGTATTTTCAATCTTAGTTAGATTTAATTAATTTAATATAGATAGATTCTGTCAAAAAGAAATTAATATAGATAGATCTTTAATTCCTAATAGAGCAACTGATAATAAATACTAATAATGTTTTTTTGGTAATTTTCTAAGGTGTTTGGCGCGTATACATAAAAATAAACCAACTATATCTCCCACCAATAAAAGGAGACTCTCCAAAGTAAGTCATAGAAAGAAATAAAGAAAAAAAGAGGACCAAAATTTATTATTATCAATTAATTAATTAAAAAAACGCTTTGAAACGGAAAGAGAAAATAGAGAGAGAAAGAGAAACCAAAGTAGTGTAGAATAGAAGAAACAGAGAACTGTGTTTGTGAAAGAGAGAGAGAGAGTAAGAGAGAGAAACCCCAGAAATCCGAACCTGTTTCTCACTCTAGTTTCTTCATTCACACGTTTTTGATCGGAACCTTTAATTTCTGTGTTTTGAGGGTTCGAAGCTTTTCCAGATTGCACCCGTTTTTTCCACCGTTTGGTCCGTACAATGGAACGGTACGGCCGGACTAACGAAGGGTCGCAGTCTGATCCGACGCCGGAATGGAACGTCGGTGGAGGAGATACAACTCTTGAAGGTGATTCTATCTGCATTCTCAATTTCGTTCCCTTTTGATTATTATTTTTTGTTCAATAATTTGTTTTGGTTTTCGATTTGAGGTTTATGTAGAATGTGGAGTGTAATGGAAGTGAATTTGATGTTTGATTTTGTGAATGTAGCAGGGTATGGATTAGTTGGTGGTGAATCGTATCCTCAAAGACCTGATGAAGCTGATTGTATCTATTATTTGAGGACAGGTTTTTGCGGTTATGGTTCTCGGTGTCGGTTTAACCATCCACGTGACCGTGGCGCGGTAAATTTTTGGTTTTTAAGGTTTTTGTTTCAAGGGTTTTGTTTGTGTTGTTCTTGATTTGATCGTGTGTGTTTTTGTTCTGTGAATGTGTTTGATCTTTTGTGTGTGTGTGTTGTTTGTTAGAGTTGAGCTTTAAATTGTGGTGACGTTTTTTTTTTACTGGTGAGGTTACGTTTTGTTTTATTCATTGAGTTTTAGTATCAGTTAATTTCAGTTAATTGTATGAGATTGAGGTTGTTTGCATTGGACATATTGATTGAAATTTTGGGGATTTGTCTTTGTGTTGTTTAGGTTATTGGAGCTGCTAGGATTGCAGGGGAGTATCCTGAACGAGTTGGACAGCCAGTGTGCCAGGTATTTAATTTTGCTTCTGCTCAATTCTATCTTGCATTTATATCTATAATAATTATTGCATTTGTTGAGTAATGTTTTAAAAACCAAACCGGAGATTGAACTAGCGAGACCTTTGAGTCATTGTTCAACTGCTTTTAAGTCCTCGAACCGGGATGAAAACGCAGTCGAACTGTAGATAGTGACGGTTCACAGTTCAACTAGTTGAACCGTTTGGTTTGGTTCAGTTTGTAAAACATTGATGTTGAGCAGTTTTGTTTGGTATGTATGTCAATGCAGGAGTGAAGTTGAGCTCTATTTTGTTTTGATTGTCTTCAAAATCAGTTGCTTTCCTTATTATTGATTGTATCTGCTGCTTTTACCTAAACTGCAGTATTATATGAGGACGGGATCATGCAAATTTGGTGCATCATGCAAGTATCACCATCCTAGACAGGCAGCAGGCACTACTACCCCTGTCTCGCTAAATTATTATGGATATCCATTGCGAGTGGTTTGTATCACTTTATATTTGTTCCGTGAAATTTTGTGGTTGTTGTGCGCACATATCTAAACCATGATTTTTTTGTTCTGAACTTGAATTTTTATAAATATATTTGTAACAGGGTGAGAAAGAGTGTTCCTATTATGTGAAAACGGGACAATGCAAGTTTGGTGCAACTTGTAAATTCCATCATCCACAGCCTGCGGGTGTCCAAATGCTACCACCGTCACCAGTTCCCCAAGTTTCACCTCTCCCTATGCCAGTACCTTCACCAATTTATCAAACTGTACAGCCTCCGTCCGGTCCTTCATCACAACAATATGGTGTACTGGTTGCGAGGCCACCTTTGCTACCTGGCTCATTATTCCAGGGCCCCTATGGACCTATGGTAGTGTCCCCCACCATGGTCCCCTTTCCAGGCTGGAGTCCTTATCAGGTATGTTGTCCGTGATTTTTTGTTTTGATTGCTTACTTGAGTTCTACGTGCTTTCGTTGAAGCCGTTTTGTTCTTGATGCAGGCTCCAGCGGCAAGTCCTGTACTTCCTTCGAGTACTCCATTGAGTGTTGGTTCAACTCAGCTTTATGGGATAACCCAGCTACCTTCACCAGCAACTGCTTATACTGGACCTTATCAATCTTCTGGTTCCTCAACTGGTCCTTCCAGCAGTATTCAAAAGGATCACTCATTACCCGAAAGGCCCGATCAGCCAGAATGTCATCATTACATGAAAACAGGGGAGTGTAAATTTGGTTCTTCATGTAGATACCATCATCCACCGGACACGGGTGCACCAAAAGGGAATGTGAACCTTAGTCCTATCGGTCTTCCTTTGCGCCCGGTAATGGTTACCTTTCAACTCATTTGCACTCTGGTTATCGAAATTGTTTATGAATAACATTTATGATATGATAAATATTCTCTGCTTTTCCTCTCTTACTAATTTTTTCTGGTAATAAGTTATTATTATAATAGCCAACTATAAGGTATAACAAAATTGACTTCTTAACTTTGTTGCTTGCTATATTTATTATTGCTTCTATGCAGGATTCAAACCGTGCTTTACAGTACTTAAACTTTAGTTTTCAATTCATCATTGAAAACAAATCGCCGCAGGAACCTTTTTTTTTTCTCTTATCAGTTGGTTCTCATTTTAAGTTAAATCTATTTTGGGATGGTTTTTATTTCCATTTTTATTTTTATATATGTTGGGATATACGTGCCTGTCTGATTTCTAGGACTTGGTTGAATGAGCTGTGCCTGTTTACTGGGAATGTATAAAAGTAGTGAGGAGTTTGTACGGGAAGATTCTCTACCCCTTCCTCCCAAACAATAAAAGGAGTGAAATGATGTTAAGAACATGTTTTCTGGATGAATGCGTTGCATAGTATGTTGGTTGTTATGCAATATTTGAATTTTTAAATATATAGGCCGTCGAAGATTTTCTAGCAAAGTTTGAAGACAGGGAGATAAAACTATTGGTTTAATAGTGTCGTCTTTAATGATGGTACCTTTTATGATATTGGAACTCTCATTTTGTATTACATTCATTCTAAGCATCCATCCAGTTTTTTCAAGTAGGTGTGAGTTTTGTTAAAAACATAGTGTTATCACTTTGACCGTGTAGTAAGTAAGCTCGTCTTTCAGATCTTCTGCGATTATGTTATCTTTTTGTCAGGGCAGGGAATATTCTGTAGTATGAATTAACACTTGAAAAGTTGAAGCTTTTTGTAACTCGCCTTTAAATTTGAATGATAATACTGAAAACATAGTAGTCCCTTTGGTCCTTATTATAAGAGGATTTTCAAAGTTTTTTGATCCCATAAAAGTGCAATTTTTAATGTGTATTTATTTCTTAAGTGACATTTTTACTGTTTTATTCCATTATTTTCGATTTTTTTTTGTTTTCTCATGTATTTATTATTGTCTTACTATTTCCCATGCATGACATAGTGAAGCATAATTACTCTAGCTTCAAGAATAGATAAAACTTCCACATTTATTTCACTTGGCTATTTCCAGTCTTCATTGATCTTTTTGGCTTTTATTTATCTCTTAATGCAATACTTTGCCTTTGGACTTCAGGTAAAGAATAGACAATTGTATTAATATATTTTGATTTGTAATGAATTCAGTTTTTTAAAAAGTTGCTGCAATGATGAATTTGTCTATTCAGTTGAAATACCATTCAATTTTCTTCATGAAATAATTTTTTTTTGTCAAACATCATATGTTTTTGTTTTATATTCAGGGGGCACAACCCTGCACTCATTATGCGCAGCGTGGAATTTGTAAGTTTGGTCCGGCATGCAAATTTGATCATCCTATGGGATCCCTGAGTTATAGTCCATCTGCTTCTTCCCTGGCCGATATGCCAGTTGCACCCTATCCTGTGGGTTCCTCCATCGCTACTCTTGCCCCATCATCCTCATCATCCGAGTTGCGGCCCGAACTTGCCTCAGGATCCAGCAAGGAGTCTGCTTCATCCAGAATGTCATCATCAACGAGCACATCGACTGCATCAGTTGGCCTGACTTTGTCGACTGTTGGACCCGTTTCTCAATCAAGTATCCAGCCATCTGCTCCAAGTTCCAGTTCTTTAGCAACTCCCAGTGCCACCACAAGTAGCACTGTCTCTCACACCTCAAGCTAAGCAATGTGAATGTATTTCCTCATTATCCCTCCATTTTATCACAGTTTTTCAATTTGCCGTCTTTACTCATGGAGGGGTCTCAAATAGGTTTTATAATTTTTAAGTTATCCCCCAGTTTGGGTCCAACACTCATTGCACCAATTATCTTTGTGTTCATATAATCTTTTTGTGGCCATCCCTTTGTCTTGAATAAAACCATGGCCTACTTTGAGAATTTTAGCAAAACATACACGCACCTTGCTTTTCAATAACTCAGAGAATCTGCAAGTCCATTATGCACATGTCCATCCACATGTCTATTATTTTTTTGTGCTTATTTATGCTTCAATCTTTTTTGGCATGAGAAAAAAATTACGTCTAGAACCCTGTTTTGCATTTGGGAATAATACTCTAATTCTGCTCAGAACACCCTGTTTGCTACTGTTCCCAACACATCTAAAGTTTTACCGTGAAGAGAAGAAGTTATCAGGAGACTACAATGAGGTTTCACATTGCTATCTTTTTATTATTTTCAATACACCATGGTGTTGTGACAAGTAAAATGCTTGACTTGTTGGTACTTAAATTTATTACAGAATACATATATGAAGAAACACATTTAAATTAACTCATTTGAATGTGTAATAATATTTTTTTCTCCCTTTTTATCGATTTACTTGGTCAAGCTTTTGCGTGAGATCATGTGATTTTCTGGAGGGATATTTTGCTGTTTCTTTTATCACCTCTCCTCTGCCCAAATATTTTGGTGTTGTTTGTTGTAAGATGATGGTATTATAAATAGAACATGCTTCACTCAAGTGAAAAGATGCAGATCATGGTATGCAACAATGCATCATATATATCCACCAAGTGTAATGCACTTGACCAACCAAACTAAATAAATATGCCTTGAAAGTGATATGTGAAACCAGATTTAAGATTCTGTAATTGTAGCCTGTCATACACATGATTTCATTTGAAAAGGAAAAAAAAACACGTTTCAGTGGTACAATCTGGGAATTATAGTCACTACTCCCCATTATGTTTGGTTTCACAATGGAAACCATTCATTGTCATTATTTTTTACTTAATTGTAGTTTTGGTTCATCTATTTTTACCAATTCAAAGAATTGATTTCCTTTTTTTTTTAAAGTTTGATAGTTTTGGTCTTCCATAAGATTTTTAAACTAAACAATGATGATTTAACATATTTTAAATGATGTGACATATAATTTTGTTAATTAATATAAATGAGTGTGTTTGGATATGTCATGCAAAATTGGTTTTGCATTGAATTAAAAAATTCATAGCGAGTTTTGCATCAAACTGTCTTGCAGAATAAAAATGCTTGGATTATATGTTGATTTAGCTCACAATGGCTTGGTGATAGATGTGTGATTATTCACCGCTCCAATAAGTAGCTTCTATATTTCCAAACACATGCTTAGTCACATGTGGATGTTGTTGGGTAAAAAGCGATGGCAAGCCTCCGAAGAAGGAATAATTTCATATCCAATTATTTCTTGTTTTAATTTTAGAAATTATTTCGTGTCTTTCAAAGCGCTTATTTTTTAATCAAAAAGCTTTTGTGAGTTGAATAAGACTTGTGCATTCTTTAATTTGTTAAGGTATCTATATACTTAGTATCTTGATAGCTCGACAGTTAAAGGGTAAAATCCAATTTTAGATCCCAAAATAGAGACAATTTTAATATATATTATTATTATTATGTATATTAAAAATAAAGTAGTGATGGTGGGACCTAGTTAGTAGTTAGGCTATACAGAACAACTAACTAAGTAGTCAAAATTGATATTATTTTAGTATAAAGCAGATGTTTACAAGTTCTAGTCTACCTCGCGAACTAGTCTTGATAGTAAGCAATGAGATGAGTTCGGTTCTAAAAAAATAGAACCAAGTAGAAAAAAAGATCGGTTTTGGGTTATCTTTCGGGTTACTTATTCCGTTCCAAATATTTTAAAGACAATTTATTATTTTTTGTTATATATTCATTCTCTAAAAAGTTTACTAATCGGATCACTAATTTAATAATTTATAATTTGTAAAATAATATTATGAGTTACTACTTTTGAATGAATTGATAAATGGTAATTATATGTGACTCATTATGTGTTTTTTTTTATATTTAATTGTTTTTCCTAAAAAAAAGTTCAAGGATTACTATTTGGCGTCTTGACTTATGATCAACTCAGTCTCGTCTTTATTTCATCTTGTCCTTAATGAACCCGCAACTCATCGAGTTTGATCGGGTTAAGAGACAAGTTAAGGTCTAAAGTTTGGTATGAAGGACCGGCTAAAGGACACACTAAACCTGACCTAATCTGTCATTTGTACACCCTAGTACAAAGTACACTTTTGTGGTTAAAATATTATGTCTATCAATTGACTCTAACAAAAGAATTAGAGGAGTTAACCAAGTGATTGAAATCAAGTGGTTAATGAATTTTTTTATTAATGAATTTTTTTTATTAATGAATTTTTTTTATTAAAGAATCTAAAATTGAATGTTAACTAATACGTTTTTTTGTCAAATTTTATATACTTCATAATTTGAACTCTAAACTATTAAAGAGTATAAAGTCTCACATTATCACAAAGAACAATAGACATATCAACCGGTTTAGTTACAATTGTAAAAGCTGTTAGTTAACCACAAATATATTGGAAAGAAAATATCATTAGACCATCTGAGTGAGTTTGTTTCGGATTGGAAGTGACCATAATCACTTCAAAATCTCCAATAATTTTTTTATAAAAAATTACAAAAAAAATTTACTAAAAAATATACTACATTTTTTAAATTAACTTTTAATTTTGCGTGTTGTGTGTTTCATTTGGAGATGAAAAATCAAACCAATAATTTGATAGACTGAAAAATTAAATTGAAATCAATTAATTTAATTTGTTTTTTTCATTGTTTAAGTCTAAACCGAAACCAATTAAATAAACTCAATCTATATTGATTTAAGGATAATTTCACATCACTTAAAATCAATCATTGATACTTGAACAACACTATTATATTGTGTTTCATATTATATTAGTAGTGTTATCTTAAAAAATGGTGTATGTAAGTCGTATTTTTATTTATTTATATATTATTTTTTTTATTGTAGTTTATGTATTCGTGTCATAATAAAATTTTATATAATTGTTTAACTAATATAAAAAATCTAATGTTTAAAAAAAAATTAAATTTTTAAAATAAGTGTCTCAACTTTCCAAAATTTTTTTCATTAAATTCCTTTGGGTGATATAATATTTATTATAATAAAAAGTAAATAAAAAGGTGAAGAGGGACAAGCAGAAAAAGAATAATTATGTAATATAATCTAATCAATCAAGTCAGCAAAAAGGAATGTACTGCAAGCAATAGATTAGAATCGCGGGTTATTGGCTTTCATTGACATTATATATCTTTCTGTGAACTTATGCTGTTTGATGGACACTCGTGCCATAACTCCCTTTATTGTTGTCAAAAGTTTAGGCAACTAGCCCAAAACAAGGATCAAATCATGCCATCAATATGCATCATCACATTAGTAACTTTCCATTGATTTTGAATGAAAGTGAGAGTATGCATCTTGTAGTAGAAAATAACTTTTTTCAACATCATTTATTTAATAACTAAAGAGCTCAAAACCCCATGAGTGCAATTTAGTAATTACTACTTTCGATCATAAATAAAAATAAAAACTCTATCTAACTTAAATTTAAGGTAAAATACATCTTATTTTTTAAATATATTTATGATTGGAGGGAGTACATTACAATAACAATAAGAAAATAAAAGCACTAAACTTACATTTTGATCATAAACATGTTAAATGGTATTACTATTGTCTTTGAATTGAACCTAAGGTTAAAAAAATGACAAAAGATTATATTTTATATCAATAATTTCGTGGATCAGACTGATTAACGAAAAAAATATTTAAAGACCAAGTTAAATAATAAAAACAAATTTAATTTGAAGACTAAACCAATAAACAAATTATACATCTAAAGATGTTTTTTGTAATTACGATAATATAAGTATTATAATGACACACCTCACACTCGTTTAAAGAACAAAATAGTTACGCCTAGCTAACTAGACGAAGTTACTAGAAAAACAAAAACGTACTAGTGCATGCAATGCAAGTAGACAAGAGCTAAACACTCCTTAGTATATGCAAATGCACCTCATCTAGAAAACTCAAAAGAGATTGTATCCCAAATCAAGTGATGGAGAACAATTAGTTGAAGAAGCAGCTTGTTCATTCATTATTCCATAGCTTGGACTTAGAGCTTCAATCATCATAGGATAATTAGGATACAATGTTGTATCCATGCAGCATTCATCTTCAACACCTAACGAGTTGTTGTTAAATATAGCTGAAAGTTCACTTGAATTCCAATCCCAAAATCCTTGACTGATAATTTCATCACTCGGATAATAATTAGAAAACTCTGAAAAGTTAGAGACCCTTGATGGCATTTCTTCAGAAAATGAAGTAATGCCAAAATGTGATTGACCCTCCATTGAAATTTGGTTGCTTTCAACCTTAGAAGTAAATTTTTGATCACTTGAAACACTTACATTGCTGTTTCTTGAGTTTGAACGGTTAGAAGAAGCAGGATTAAAACAGTTATCAGGAACTATGCATTCAAGATAGCCAGAGTTAGAAGAATCACTTGAAAAGAAGAAATTATCATCATCACAATGAACTGATTTATTTGTTGTTTTCTCATTATCAACACTCACAATCATGTCATTGTTCAATGTAGAGAGGTTTTCATTGTTAAGGTGATGAGAAAAGCTATTTTGATTGATTTGTTGTTTTGTTTGAGTAGTAATAGTGTTATTAAGAATTTGTGTCGGTTGCAAGAGAGGCTGAACTTGAAGTTGAACATGATTGATAGGAGAAGAAACAAGTGTATGAAAATTGATAGTACTATGATCAGAGTAAATGAAATTAGTTCTAGCTTGATTTCCTTTCATGGAAATAGCAGCTCTGTCATAAGCAAGAGCAGCTTCTTGAGCAGTATCAAAAGTACCAAGCCAATGTCTTTCTTTAGTTGTAGGGTCTCTAATTTCAGCAGCATATCTACCCCAAGGTCTTCTTCTTACACCAAGAAACCTACCTGGTTCTGTTTGTTTCCTTCTTCCTCTTTTTTCACCACTACAAGGTGGTGATGTGTTCCTTTGAAGGAGTGTTAGACACATTTGTGTTTGGTTTGTTTCATTTTTTCCTTTGAATGATGAATCTTCTGAGGTTTTAGAAGTTGACATGTTGAAAGAGAAGTGAAAGGTTTATGTTATGTTGTGTTATGATGAATGTTGAATGGTTTGTTTTTGAAGGGTCTTTTTAAAGACAGTGACTTATGAAGATGTCATTCTTTGGAAGACCATACTCTCTACTTTATTTCCAACCACTTTTTAATTAAAATCCTTTCTTTTTCTTGTTTCTATTAAATCACTAGGCTCTTCATATCATATTTACTTAAGGTTCACAACTTAATAGTGAAAATAAAGATTCCCCTTTCACTTGTCAAAGTACCTTAAATGTGCTCTACACAATACACCTTTGAGTTCTTATTTCTTTGCAACAGTCACTTTCTTTATAGTTCCAATGACAGGGGTCAAAAATGTGTTTTCTGTATGTTTGTAATAAGCACAAGCACATATTAGTTGAAAAAATTAGATAAAAAAAAAATATTATTGTATTGATTGATATTTTACGATTATCTCTAAGACGATTTAAACAACATTTTTTAAGATTATAAAATCAAATTCTTACTAATATGCTAAAAATTAAGGGACCAAATAAATACACTACTAAGATTTAATTAAATAAATAATGTAAAATTTAATGATCTAATTATTACATCATGTCCATGCAAGGTATTGTGATTTGATAAGGATGGATCAAATTAAATCTCTATGCATATAAGTTCACGTGTAGAGTCTCAGTTAATCAATTAACTACTTGGAGTTGGAATTGACCTGGTAAGCTCTATTGTGCTTTTTCCAATACAAGGAAAAATAATTGAAAAAAAAAGGCATACAAATTATGCACACAAAACTAAAACATTTCCATATCCTATACACTAGAACTATTGTTATTTTTAATTAATTTATTCATGTATAAAGAAATCAACCATAAAATTTGTAACTTAATTTTTACTAGACCTGGTAGATATTGACCTATGGTAAGGTTTATTTACTGAGATAAGAAGTTTCCTAGATGATTGAATGATTGGCACAAATGAAATCTTATTGTGCAGGAATCAATATTCAATAATCTAATTATAATTCTAATTCCAAGAGAAAACCAGAAAAAGGACAAAACAAGTGCGTAGTTTTGTTTTTGTCTACATACTCCTAGAGAGTCTCAAACATTTGAATTTAGAGGTACAAATTTTAGCATCACATTCACTACTAACTTCATATGTAATTATATTATGCACATGTGAATCCGCGTTTTGTGCAAAAATAATCAATTAATTACATTTGGAAGCACTTGTTTGCTTCATGATTTTCAAAGGGAGCAGTTAAAATTATCTCTAACTGCACGCAAAATTATCTTAGAAATTTGGATATATTAGAATGAGGTTTTCCTGTCTTGTGTCATGGAAACAACCCCACACTTGACTACAAAAATATAAAAGTCCTCTTTTGAAGGGCCCACCGGATAAATATTTTAATTATTTGTCCTACATATTCTTGATTTATTTTCTTTGGTAAACAATTGTAGAATTTTTAGTGACTCTAGCATATTATATGATTTTATTTGTTCCAAACTGATAATAGCAATTGACTATGGTCTTAGATCTTAAGAAGTGCTATAATGCCCTGTGATTAATATCTAGTTCAAGTTAGACTGTCACAAGCAACTATTCAATCTAAAACTAAACCTTTTAGATGAAAATTAGTAATATAACCTATATATATATATACAGAATATAGAATTAAAATATTTAAAAATTTGATAAGTATTATTAAAGATGATATTTATTTATTCAAATCAGTAGAAATTATATCGATCAACAATACAATTTAAAATCGCTAAAAAAAAGATGAATATGTGAATAAACTCACAAAATCTAAGTTAATAACATAAAACGTTAAAATATCTACAAATGTGAAAAAACATATAAATATGATAAAATTGATGTGTTTCAAATATTCACGTCTCCGGAGTTGTAACGTTGAAAACATTAAAGTCATAGATTGAATTTGCAATGAATCAAAGTTGATTTGTCTATCTGAAACCCAACGAACACCGCAACAAGACAAGAAACTAAAATAACACTGCAACAAAATGAAAAATTAAAACATCGCACTAAGACGACAAAATCACGAAAATATATATATATATATATATATATATATATATATATATATATATATATATATATATATAAAAATCACTTATTTGAATAAAAAAAGTATGAGAAAAATAATTTAGAAGTATAATTTTGGACCAATAATTGGTCCTAAATCACCTCTCTTGGATGAAAAAAATAAAAATCAAGCAAGAAGAAAGAGAT